>MU225293.1:443926-456609 GCA_018584345.1 Thuja plicata | reverse complement strand
TATATATGTATATATGTATATATATATATGTATATATATGTATATATATACATACATATACATATATATACATATATATACATATATATATACATAGGTATATGTATATATGTATATATATGTGTATATATATATGTATATATATATGTGTGTGTATATATATATACATATATATATATATATACATATATATATATATATGTATATATATGTATATATATATATACACACACACACACACACACACACACACATATATATATATATATATATATATTCTCCTTAATTCATTTTTCCTTAATTAATTTTTCTTTTCTTCTCCCCCTTTAACAAAAATGGCAAAGGTGTATCCAAAATTTACAAAATGTAGAATTTCAGTGCTTGCTCACTAGTTGAAGTACATCCTAGAAGGTATCTTCCATGATCTTGACTTCTGTGTTCCAAGAATCTATCGACAACTGACTAACATGAATTAGTGCATTTAGTGCATAGGATGATGTCTCTATTGCCTTTATGTCTATGGGTGTAGAATGTGTCAATGATTCTATAGTCTTCTCCATATCAGATAAATGAACTTCAAGAATCGATAGCTTAGGAGTGATTAGACTCTTCAGAAAACCAAATCTTGTCATTAATCTCCCTTTCTCAATATCCAATACATTCATCTTGTCATAGATATTTGTTATTTCTCTTTCCATCTATAATATATATTGTGAGGAGGTCTCAAAATTGTCCATCATACTATTCAGTGCAGCACTTTCCTTTGCTAAAATATCTTCAATGTTCTCAATATGTCTGATAGGATTTATATAATAGCTGTATAGAATCCTTCCATGTGTGACACAACTTTTGGCCTTAGATGTAGATGATCTCAGAATTCCCAAGTCCCATGAAATAGACTAGCAAACTTCCTTCAAATTATTCTCTTGATAACTCTTCTCTCCCTTCTCTTCAACAATCTTCACTAAAGACTCATAGTGACTATCAAATTCATCTAGTGCCAAACTCAGATTCTCTGCCTCATCCTTTCCTTGAAATACAATAGGTACTGGGAGAATTTTGTTCACAGTATTGACTACTCTAGTGATTACCTTAGTCTTATTATCTCCTTTCTTCTTAGATCTCCCTTTTTCTTTTGTGAATGCGATGAAAGATAGTCTCATGAATTCATCATCATACATACTGTCAACATCAGTATTTAAATTTTTATCCTTACTTGCCAAAAATAGAGTAGTAGATGTGTCGAGTTCATGTTTTACCTCAACTCTTGTGTCTTCTTCTTTTGTTCCATCTATCTCACTTCTCTGTTCAATTTCAACTTTCTATTCTTCCTTTTTCTTGTTCTTCCATTTTCTGTTCTTCCATTTTACCTCCCACTATGTTATCAATATTTCCTACAAATGGGTCCTTCTCATCAAGTAAAGTGTCAAGGGTCATAGGCACACCAGAAACATAGAAATTTGGTTGCCTAATGTCTTCTCTCTTCTCAACACTTACCTCAAATGTCATGGAACGTTAACCAATTCCTATAGGTGTAGGAATAGTATGTTTAGGAGGTGGAATATTCTAAATAATATCACTCATAAGTATTTTATCTTATGCCTTCTGAGTCTCTTTTAAAACTTCTTCATACTTCCAACCCATAATTTTCACTAATCTTCCTTTGGTTCTCAACAAGGGTTTGAGTGCACTAAGTATTCTTTCTCTCTTGTAATGAAAGTGCTGGAAACATATCCTTAATAGCTTGATTCCTTATAGCCTCATCTTCAATGTGTGTAGGTTGTTTTCTTATTTCCAGTCTACCATATAGTTCCTCATGTATACATCCCTCTAACTCTGGTAGATTCTTCTTGAAAATAAGTAAATGATTTACTACTATGTCTTCAATCTTTAGTTTATTAGATTCCTCATACCTGTCATAGTATTTTCTCACTGTAACTAGCTTTCCTTTCTCAATAGCTCTCTTCTCCAACATCTTCAAATCAGGCTCCATACATGTTTGTCCCTTGCGGTCTCTTCTTCAACTTTCTTCTCTTCTCCTTCAATCCTATGTTCCTTAGGAGGCGAATCTAATTTAGTGAATCTTGTGTTTCTTCAAGGTACAAGCTTTACTACCTCTTCCTATGATGTCTTCAGTGGTGGTGAAGGGGTGATTACATTAATTACTGTAGAGGGTCGAATAACTATCTGTTGACGAGGGTTTGTGACTAGGTCTACCAACAGATCTAAGTTGTCACCATGTACTAGGGTACCAGTCAACTTCGCTAGTAAAGGTTGTCTAGAGAAATGAGATTCTTTGGGCCTTCAAGCACCTGAGAGTTGGGTCTCAATGGTGCAGGAGCTAAGTTGGGTGTTGTGACTATTTTTTTGGGGGGCATAGCTGGTTATCTCGGCTCGTCTTCTCCAGGGATTTAGGTAAGTGGGGTTTCCTACAAGAATTTTCTAGTTACCCAGATAAACTTCAAAATATGGGCCAAGGTTAGAAGTATTCCATCTACCTATAGTTGTGAAAATACATTTAAAACATCAAACCATGCTCTAACATGCTACACTGAATACTAAACATATACAGAACCAATAGTTCATACATATCCAATAGCGAGGGGAAAAGAAGGTCATTAATCTACTTAAAATGTCAGAGAAAGGGACATAAGAAACATATAGCACAAAAGAGTATTAACTCAGAGATTGAGAGACCAAAAAAAACATTGCGAGAATCCTTCCTTCTTCATTAATGGTTTTCTAGCATCACTAGTGAGTACATCAACAATGGCTCCAAGGGAGCATCTATCTACTGAGAACTTCTAAGAACTAAGGAGCATTGAGCTCTGCAGCTATGAAATGAAAATTTCAAAATTTCTATATCTATGGACTGCAAAATCATCAATTTTACCGACCCTTGGAATGAGGTTAGACTTGTTATTTATACATAGATTTTCCCTAAAATTAACCTAACTTGAATTCACACTCAATCAATAAAATACAATTTTCGGTGGTCGGTACTACTTGCACCAGGCTATAACAACCTCAAAAAGGGTAGGGGTTTGACATGTCAGAAGAATGAGATAAGAAAGGAGGTATGGAAGAATCAGCCTCAAGAAGAGAGCTAGACGGAGAATAGAAGAAATCTGATCCCTTGGGGATTGAGGCTAAATGCCTCATTAATGGAAAAGTGGCTCACTATCTCCGATGCACTGGGTGTTATGTTGGAGCGGCACCTTGGGAAGACCACCTATCAAAATCATATTTCAAGATGATGCACCCTACTAGAGTCACCTACTTTCTGACATCCTTATTACCTATATGACAATGACCGGTTGGCTATGGGGAACCTGGATGCGGGTCATCCAAAGAATACCAACTTGTGGATATGGAAATCTAGGATCCAGGAGCTTATGATAAAAGAATAATGAATACAAAATATGCACACCTGATGGAATTCTCCAGAGTCTGGAGAATCTTATTTCTCCTTAATATTTTTAAATGCTTCTAAAACTTGGCTTATGCCTTCTTCATCTATATCCTTGATGTTGTCCCATCGGCCGCAGACAACTTCCAGTTTCTCTTCGACTTCTTCAACCCCATCCTAGAATTCACTTACCCTTTTCACGACATCATGTGCCCAAATCATTATCTTGGATAACCTTGATAACCTTCCCATATCAAAGTCTCTAGCAGACTGATACATTGACTCCATCTGTTTGTCATATTTTCTAAGGACATAGTCCTCTGGGGTGCATGTCACAGTGGTTAAGGGGTTGACTTGTGACAGCCCTACCACAAATGCCTGAAATAGGCCCAAAGGATATCGAGCTGCGGTCACCTTCTTTTTTAGGGCCTTAACCATTTCCTTGAATACCTCAATTTTGAGGCCAAGTATCGAGTACTGGGCCTGGAGAGAATCATATGATTCATCTCCCAAAATTCTCACCTCTATGACGGTTTCTTCTCTAGTGTTGAAAAATTCCTCCAACCCGGCCTTCCATTTTTCATACTTCATCAAGTCTTGTTCCCACACAATAGTGGAGGCATTTACTTGACTAAGGAGGACATTGATCTAATATAGATCCGGGAGTCACACCCCTAAAAATTGACTTACGACAACTATCTACTCGGTGACCTACTTGTCCACATCCTGATCCTTCTTCTTCATGGACCTTAAATAATCCATATCACCCTGTGCAAGTGGTAATGTAGGGGTAGAAGCTTCTGGGTGGACCTCATCCAGGGGCTGTGTAAGTTCCACCAGAAGTGTGAGGAGATTTGCATTGGTTTCTCTTTCCTCCTTCAACTTCTAGGTCTATTTATTGTATCAAGCATCTATTACTTTGGTGGCCTCCTTTAGCAAGTCCAACTTGCCTTGCTTATCTCTTCTTCCTAGTGCCACTTCTACGATTATATAATCTTTAGGCCTTACAGCTGCTACATCTTCATTTGGGGGAGGTGTTGTGATTGCCACAACTGTACTTCCTATCGGGCCAGTCCAGAGGGTATGGACTGTCCGAGCTTTCTTAGGCCTTTTGGTCTCTGCATTTTGGGCCATCATCTTAGCCAAGGAGAGAAGAACACCTATTTCTACCGCCAGGGCCTTTCTCTTCCTTGATTCCACCAGCCATTGGGGTGGCTGGGGCAGCTTTGCTGATAGGACCTGGACATCAGGATTCCCCTCAGAATCTAGTGGTGTATTACTGGGATCAACATTGTCATCAGGCTCTTTCTCTCTTTCTTGTTCTTGTTCCTTCTCCCTTGAAGCCTCAATGTTATCCACCATGTTGGAAATGTCTTTTGTGATACCTAGGGCTTCCCCTCTATTGGTATCAATATTTCCTATATTCTCTGGGATTTCCCCATCATTTGGCTGCTATTGTTCTTTAGTCTCATCAGCTTCATCTACCATAACATCTTCCTCCACTGGGACATCTTGTGGAGGTGGGAAAGGTCTCTAGCCAAAGTTTAACAATGCGGCCACTTTTACTACCTCACCAAACATAACCCAGGGAAATTGATCATCCAGAATAAACAAAGGCATTTGGAGCGTGATGATTGGGGGTAAGGTCGATCCCGTGGGTCCAGTCTCTACAATCATTGGTTTCTCATCAGTGATTTTCCTTGGTTCATCCTTGGTCCCTTGGATCAGTGTCTTCTCCTATTTGGGATCTTTTTGTATTTCCTCCTAGACTTCTTTCTCTGCAGCAGCTTCTTGTTCTAGAACTTCCTCCTCTAGGGGAATATCCTCTTTTTCTTGGGCAGCGATCTCCTCCACCACGTGATCAATGTCCTCATGAAGGTTCATGAGTTCATATACCCTAAATACATCATCAATATCATCATGTGGGGAGAGGAATCTAAAATATTCTCAAATTCAGGGGAATCTGAACTGACATCAACCAGAGGTAGGTCTGGCATACCGGGGCTGGCGGCTGCACTTGGAGTGGGGGTCACCCTCTGCATCTTCTTCCTTAGTAATGGGACCCTGGTATCCAAAATACTTGTAGACTCCACCGCAGAAAAAGTCTTCCTACTCATCATTGTAGCCAATGACGGGGATCCCACCAGGCAAGTAGATGCTACTAGAGTTGCAAGGAGGCCCTACAAAAGTTTTGTGCTAATCTGCTAGCTCGCTAGTCTCACCGACTCCATTTTTTTTTGTAGCTGCACCATTATGGGGTCCGGGCCTAGAGGAGGTACCTTGGCTGGGGTATATTATTTCTCCTTCCCCTTTCTTATGCTGGGTCTGACGGAAAAAATGGGCCTTTGAATTATTGGTCCCTTTCGGGTGCTCTTGGGGCACACCTGGGAAAAATAATTATGACTGGCCTCGATAATGTGGTGAAATACTCCCTTGATTATTAAATATTTTGGGCTGGCCCAATCCATCAAAGGGAGATCCATTTTGTCTAATGCCTACCCTTTATATGATGGATCCTCCAATAGCCCATCATCTGAGAAACCTTTCAAGAAATTCCAAAGGTCAAGTACTTTCATCAATCCTTTGGACATCCACAAATGTTGGCAGCCTAGAGATCAAAAATGTCTTGGCAATCTACCCAAAAATCTTCAACGTCTGCTATATGTGGTGGGGAGGCCCAGGGAAGAGCCAAAGCTATCTTTCCTAGTGGATCAAAACCTTTTCTGGTGTGGTCAAATTTGACCAACCCCAGACTCTTTAGTCCATTATCTACCTCATTTTCTTTGGCCAGACAACAAGTATAGTTCCTACAAGATATTGGGATTGGTACATTGGTGACCTTCTTTAGTGTGAAGAGGGCGTGCATATCTAAAATTTTTTAGGAGAATTATAAAAGAATGATTCTATCCCCGCAATACTAGGGAAGAAGATAGGGTTTCCTAGAGAAGCTGGTCACCTGAATATACATGTGCTACTGGAATTGGATGAAATAATTTTTGTAAGAACTCACAAATTTCATCACCTCTTGTGATAACCGGTATCCAGAATCCCAGGTAAGTGTCAAAATGTTTTGGTAAATGAAGGCATCATTTACCCTACAAAAATTTGGGAAACTGAGTTCCCACTAGATCTGGGGATAATGATCCCATGGCATCAACTGGCCAGACCTATTCTCGAGAATGCCCATTATTTGCAAACCCAAAAAATCTAGTCTTTGTTGGGCCAGTGCCCATAGTACATAAGATTTCATGTGGAACTTTGAGTTTTGGAGAACCCCTTTCAACTATAAGTCCACATGGTTGGCTATGCTAGCCACCCAATTGAAGGTCTGGTTGTGGGTGGTGATGCAGTAGAGAAAGTAGTACATGGACGCTAAGAAATCCTAGGCATGGGGCTGTCTGAAGATTCTGCACAAAAATATAATACTCACCTAAATGGGCTCTTTGAAATCCCCGCAGGGAATCTCCAACTTCATCTCTTTATGGTCCCTCTTTGGGGACTTCATCCACTGAGATTTGAGATATTTCTGGGAAAGGAGAGAAGCTCCTTTGAATTCCTCCAATGACTTGGCCTGGGTGAGAACGATCGATCCTTTGAACTGAGGGATCCCCAGCCCTAAAGATAAATTTGTTGCATCCAGATTGACGATTGTCGGTGGATAATGTAATGGTCAGGGATCGACAAGAAAAATAGTTTGAGTAGGAGCATTGTAGAGCATCACCAGCTGGAGTATTAGCTCTAGTGATTGCACTGAGCAAAGAAAATTTTCCACCTTAATAATTTTGGAGGCGGCCAAGTGAACATCCATATTATCTCTGTCGGCCTTTAGTTTGTATATGGCTTGAACTAAGCCTTGCATTTTAGCTAAGAGCCCAGGCTCTTTGTCCATTATTTATTGCACTTCGGAGTCCACCTTGGACCCCACAAGAATGTGCTCCTTAGGGTATTTGGAGGTCAGTGGTAGCTTTGCCAGCATATTTTCAGCCTTACTTTTTGTGGTTGCCTGAGTGGAGGTAGTACGCAGCTCCGAGCTATCAGGAGGAGTGATCACTTTAGACATCTTGACCAAACAATCTGCAACCTACAAGACTAGAGAACCATCAATACATGATATAATAATAAAATCTTTATGGATTCTGGGGAAATCATCACCATTTTGCACCTGTCCAAAAGTGTTAGCATACATCAAAATCCCAGAATATTGAGGTAAACATGAGTTGGATTATGGTAAACACCCAAGAGCTCTAGGGCATTGGACCAAATGAAAAAAATGGAATGACAACCCAAGGGCCTCTCAGCACCTAGAGTTCAGAAGAGTTAACTGTTGTCAACGTGACCAGTAGGAAGCCATACTGACCTGACATGGGTCGTCATGTGGCCACGTGACAGGCGACGTAATGACATTAATGGTGACAAGTGGGAAGATGTGGGGAAGTAAATCACAGATGGGATGGGATTTGAATTCCCACTCATGGGAAATTAATTTTTCCATTAAGATGACAAAATAGAGGAGAGAGAAAGCCACCGTGATTCAAACTATTGATGTGCCAAGTTCAAACCATAGCAACTACCTCTCGAAGAGCTCGACAAAGTGGTTTGAGAAATGATCGAGCACAGTGAGCTCAATAAGATGGAAGGATATATAGGAAATATAAACCTAATGTATAGAGAGCTAGAGCATAATGAGGGCTGACGCGCAACTTGCAGGGCAACTGCAAGACAAATGACATATATACACTTTTTAAACATATTTACATGACGTACAAAATATATACAGAGGCCTCTAAGGCTACCTTACAACAATGTACAACTTTATACACCAAATTACAACTATATAGAGGGTGGAAAACCCTCTGGTAGAGCCAACCCACCAATGAGAGGCAGCAAAAATGAAAGCAGAAAAGAAAATGACAGCAAGACAAAAACAAAACAAAAAGAAAAAAAAGAGAACCAAAAAATAGAAAACTAGAAAAGGAAGAGCCGAAAGCCTACCTGGAACGCAGAGAATGCAAGGGAGGTGAGCACAAGAAGTGCTCTACAACAAGTTCACCTTCAAGAAACCATGATCAAGCACCACAAATCACTATTCAATTAAGCAATAAACATAGGAGAAAAACATCATTTAATCACCTTAATCACTTTGAAATCGCCTTAAAATCGCTGAGTGCTCTAAGTTTTTTAATTGCGGTAAATGTGAAAATGACAGGTAGCTTCAATTTATACCCCTAGGGTAAAAATAGGTTACATTCCTTCCACAAACTCTGGAACAAGAGAACCTCCGGACTCCGGGCCCGGGGACTCTATACAACCATACCTTCTTGCAAAAGAAGACATAATGGCAGAGAATCTCAGAGTCTGGAATTTGGCTCTCAAAAGAAAAAACAAACTCTGGGACCAAGTCCCAGAGACACAATAAGAAAAAATCAAAAGAAAGACAACCCTCGTGGAAGCAAATCCCAGAGGGAGAACAAAGAAAACAAGAAAACCAAGGAAAGAGCAAAAGTGAAAAGGGGGACCCAACATTTTGCCTACAAAATGTAGGGATAGGTATACAGGGCATAACACTATCTTCTCAATCTCTTGAGGTGGAAGGGCTATAGTAGCAGTTCTTTCCAACCCAGAAGATCTCTCTTCTATCTTATTCCTTACTTCTCTCATCTCTTCTTTGGTTAAACCTTCCTCAGCTCCACAAACATCAATAATGTTTTCTAATTTTCTTTTTCTCATACCTCTTGTCTTCTCTTCTCTGACTTTAGCTGATTTTTCTTCATATGTGCCCCATCTCTCCTAAGATGTATCTACTTTAGATGCCAAAACATGTTCAATCTACATAGTTAAAACTTTTGAACTAACTTCATAACCCATAGGGGAACACCATTTCTTTCTAGGTATAATTTCCTCAAAACATACACAATCAGTTTCGACCATGAAACAAATTGTTTCCTTGTATTTCTCAACTAACTATTTAGGAATTTTGACTCTTTCTTTCATTTTCCTCTAATGAATTTTGATCATGCCAAACATTTTACTATCAACCCATGTGCTATTATGTGTTCACTAGCTTTGTGATGTCTCAATACCAGTGGGTATCCCTTCTCTCCATGCTCTAGGGTGCATGCCTAGAAACTTGTGATCAATGTGGATATACATATGAACTAGGAGTGATCCAAATATAAAGGTCTTAGATTTATCTTTCTTCATTAGCTTTACATTTTCCAATAATTTTTGTGCTAGAACCTCACATAAGTTATATTTAGTGTTTTCCTTTACCATCCTATAATCCATCATAATGATTCCTGCAGAAAATGAATTAGTTCAACTGTTGTAGTAGAATTTGTATCCAAGTATCATAGAAATCAATCTAACATCCTGTAGGAAAATATCATTCACTGTCATAGCTTGTCAGTCCTGTTTAGAATGTGTTAGGGTTTCAAATTGTTTCTTTATGTTCTTCTTAGCCATAGGGATAACTCCAGTGTTGTCTAAACAAATTATCTCATGAATCAATTGACTACTTATCTTTATAGCTTGATCTCCTATCTAGATGAACTAATCATGAACTCTGCTAAGTAAGATTTTGAACCATTCATCTTCGTTGAACTCATATAGAGCCAATATTTTCATAATTATCAACTCATTAATGTGTTTGTTTTCCTCCTTCATTTTACCATTATTAGTCATATATTCCATTTCAGTAGAAATCTCATCAACACCTAGTATATCATACTTACAATGAATGTATGCCCTAATATCCTCTACATGAAAGATATCATGCGGTCTCTAAGAAAATGCTCCTTCTAGCTCATCTTCACAAGACAAATAATTTTTTCTTGAATTTGTATCTAGGTTGGTCTATAAAAACATAAATCAAAGGTGCATCCATAGCTTCTCTATGAGTAGATAATGTAAATACCTCAATTACGCTAAATTAAAAATTCCTACTTCGATTGATCATACAATATAGCTATTAGATTGTCTGATACTCTCTAATCTCTATTCTCCTTAGGTTGTTTCTCTTCAAATAGTGAATAAATGGGTATCTTAGATGTCATTATATTCATTGTTAAGTGCAAAAATTACATTACCTAATACACTTAACATCATACACTATCTAGTTAGTTATAAATCCCATGATCACCAAATATGCATCGTCCAATGTTGCGCTCATAGATATAGGTTATATGATGTTTGCACATATCACAACTGAGCTCACTGGAGCTTACTCCTCAGAACAAGGGGCTATATATAATATATTTTTCTCATCCAATGCTCCCCTTAAGGCCATGCTTGGACATTTAAGTCGATTCTACTTTTTTAGCATCAAGAAAAGATCCAACAACATCTATTGTCTCTCCCTGAACCAATACATCATTAGAATCTTTGACACTCCATACCTTACCACTGTTGTTATCTTCTTCTTTCTTAAAACAATTATCAAAATTACTCTTTTATTCTGCAAGACCCTTACCAGTATCATTGACATTCTTTGTTGTATTCATAGGAGGTGGTACACTTCTTTTATTTACTCCCTTATACCTGCAAAACTTTGCTATATGACCTGGATTGTAGCATGTAGTAGGTTTTTTTGTTTTGATTAACTTGTAACTTACAATTCCTTGCAATGTGTCCAAGGTTATTACATTTGTAGCATGTGATCTTAGCTAATGATTCTTCTCTAGTGTGATCTTGTATGTATCAAGATTGATCAAGTTTCTTGCATTCTTCTTTCTTGTGCTCATATGCATTGCAATTAAAACAATAACCAAATTTTTTTTGAAATGGGTATTACCTCTGAAATCTCTCTTCATGTGTCCAAACTTGTTACATCCAAAACATCTACCTCTAAAAGGTCTGATCTGTTCGTTAGGTTCTTCAAGAATAGGTTTCTCTCCATCAATCTTTGCATCATATTTTTCTTCTTGATTCTTAGAACATTCAGCTTCATTGAAGCCAATATCAGTCATATCACCTTGAGGTTTACATTTGTCTCTCTGTTCATCGATCAAATCACTGCTCATGTTAAGTTTCTCAATGTGTTTCATTGTCTCAACAAGTTCACCTTTTATGATCTGATTATATTTCTCCAATTCTAGATACTTGTTCTTGTAATGATCAAGGTCAATCTTCCTTTGTCCCATTAGAATATGAGCATCTTTCAAAGATTCTTCAGTCTTGTTATTAGCATTCTTTTCTTGTTGAATTTCTTTAGCCATTGTCTCATTCTCATGCTTCAATGTATCATTCTCTTTTTCAATTTTCTTTATCTGATCTAAATTATCATTGTCTGAATATTCTTTTATATGAACCATAAGATCTTGTCTTTTATTTATACAAAGTTTAAGCTGATCCTTTAGTTTCTTAATGAATCCCTCAGCTTTTCTTAAATTGAATCTCAAGTCACCATTTCCTGATTTTGCTTTATCAAGGTCTTCAAGTGTTGGTTCAAAATTCTCTTGTAAATTTTATGAATCCATTCTAATCTCCCTTAAGTTGTTATACTTTCTCTCCAAGGGCCAATAGCTCTGATACCAATTGTTAGGATTACGTAAAATAAGAGGGGGGTGGTGAATCAGTATTACAACACTTTAAATTAAACTTAAACCAGTTCAAAATAAACCATATACTTACAGAAAATGAAAAAAACATAATCAAATAACACAAAACTCATAACACCATAATTTTTTGTCAAGGAAACCCTGACCAAGGGAAAACCCCAGTGGGGATGGTACCCACAAGAATGCACTAAAGTATAATGTCCCTATTAGGAGACCTACCCCTACTAGGAGCTAAATATTACATAGTAAATTTCCTTGTTAAAGGAATAACAACCCTCTTAAAGGTATACAACACCCTATTAGGGGCCAACTAAGCTTACATCTCTTACAACAAAACTTTGGTTACAAAGTATTCCCAGCAATGAACAAAACAAGCATCCTAAATGCTTAGATAGTTCCATTCATATATCTTCAATGATCTCTATTAACCTCTTCTCTCGCATCTACCATTCACATACATACATATCCTTCCTTATCTCATCATATCATATCTTCGCTTTACAAAAAGTCTTCATATATATATATATATATATATATATATATATATATATACATATACATATACATCATCAAGTCGGCTCTCTTAATTATTATTACATAGTTGGCTCTCAATACAAAATAGAATTAATAATGTAAAGAGTAAATAAAAATTTGGCACTCTTACATAACCAATATATATATATATATATATATATATATGTATATATATATGTATGTAT
>MU225293.1:428733-443847 GCA_018584345.1 Thuja plicata | reverse complement strand
CATATATATATATATATATATACATACATATATATATATATATATACATATATATATATATATATCATCAAGTCAGCTCTCTTAATTATTATTACATAGTTGGCTCTCAATACAAAATAGAATTAATAATGTAAAGAGTAAATAAAAATTTGGCACTCTTACATAGCCAAAATATAGGTTATCCAAAATCATAATCCAACTTATCTTGCTAGGAGTCCACAACATACTCTTTGATTCATTTCTACTTGTTCAACTTCTTTGTTACAATGTTCTGTTGTCTGCGCATGTCTTCAAATCACTCCAACTCTCTATAATCATTACCAAAACCAAATCGATCTTAGGTGGAGGTCATACATACTCCATAGTATCATCTTCTAAACTCTTGAGTCATAAAACATCGTACTCGATCTTCGCTATCCAAAAAAATACCATTATACTTTGTATTTTTACTTCTATACTTAGTCATTTTGAAGACTATATCTCCAAAAATAAACTTCATTCCAAGTGATCAATATACTAGATGTGTTTCCATAAATGACAACCCATAAGTGTCTCATACCATACAAAAACTATCACTTGTCAATAGTCTTCTAGCCATAAGTGCTTCAAGTTCATCAAGATCATCATCAGAAGTGTCACTCTCACTATTCAAATATCTTTCTTTTCCTTTCTTATATTTATGAAGAGTGAATTATGATTTGAATGTAGAATAGACATTGTGAGGGGTGAAATTATCAAAATTTTATAACTCAAAAGAAGTATGTCTACTAACTTAACCTTCTAGAGTTAAGTTGTTGTCAGGAGTACATCTTAGTTCTTGTATAATAGATACTCTAATACCATAAATAGGAAGTATGGTTCTCAGTACATTGCTAATAATAGTATCATCATCAATAGATATATTAGCTCCTCTTATAGCATTAACAACCTCCTTAACTCGGCTAAAATATTGAACAATAGTTTCACCATCTAAAATTCTCATTTCATGAAAATTACCTCTCAAGCTTTTAGATTTGGATCTCACTACATTTGTATCACATCCATAGATAGTTTCTAGTGTGTCCCACATTTCTTTTGTAGTTTTTCAATCTTTTATATCTTCAAATTTGGGATAATTTAGGGTTGATGCAATCTCCAACATTGCTTGGTTGTGTTCTTGTTTTTATTTCATCTACTGAGCTGTCATAATTGTAGGCACTATTATGTAATCATGTTCCACATAGTATTTTGTTGCTTCTCCAATTCCAGGTAGGTGTAACTTCATCAAAATTTTCCATGCAAAGAAGTTCTCCTTGTTCAGCCTAGCTACCTCCATTTATACATCTTGATATTTAGATTTAAGTACCTTCAAACTTTTCTTTACAAGAACCACAAGGATCTAATACCAATTGTTAGAATGATTTATAATAAATGAGATGGGGGTGAATCAGTTATCCTAGGTCCAAATGTAGCAATTTAACTTATAAATACTTTAACCAACTCAGATCCACTCAGTAATCCACTTGGTCTCTGTAAAATATAATCGGTAACATAAACTTGCAGTTCACTGTCCTAATGTAATCAACTTGTAGAATATAAAACTCTTAACAGTACAACACATCAAATAAAATTTACACAAGTATGATACTAGGATTTATCATTGAAATCCAATATGGGAAAAACCCTGAGTAACATGATACCATTTTTTCACTCTTTTGAAGTGAGCTCTTTGAGGAGCCAACCCTATTAAAGGTTACAATACACACTGTTAAATGTGACCATGTTAAAGGATTTAATCACCATCTTAAAAGTGAGCCTTGTTAGAGGGCTTAGAGCATTCCATTAAAATGTCACCCTGATTAAAGGATTTACAATATGACTTTTAGGTCAACCTTGTTTAAAAGGATTTTGAACTGATACTATGGTTAGAAAGTAACAATAATGTAATCTAAAACATATAACTCACTTTGCAAATACAGATCCACTTTCACTCAAATTCTAATTCACTAATTATCCTCCATTGTCATCTCTATCACTCAGATCTGCTTGGAAATTCATCAAGCAATCACCAGTGTACAGTCATGTACTACTCTTCTCAGCCTTCTCTACCTTCTACTAAGATTTTCCAATCAAATGAATTAACCTCTACACACATAACCTGCAATTAGGTTAATCTTATACCCCTCTACTAAGGTAGCTAGATCTTTTATCACTTAATCATCACCATAGATCTTAGGATTTGGGCAGATCCAATGAATCCTTCCAACATTTTGTTTTCCATCTACCTTGTAGAATACATCATAAAACTCCTTCTTGTATCCATATATACAAATCGTTAAACATATATTGAATTCTTATTTAATTCTCCACAACAATCATCCTAATCTTAAATAAACTTCACATATCCCAAAAAATCAACTATTTTGGCTGGGATCTCAAATCTTAATCAAACTGTCAAAATATTGACGCTCAGTCATCACTATGTTCTTTCGCTCGGTCATCAATAGATAAATTGGTAATTTATTGTCCCTCAATAATTACTGATGCTCGGTCGACACTAAATTTTCTTGGCATGTACTGACGCTTGATTGACACTCACATCACTTAGTACAAACATAAGTTCGTTAATATTCTTCTTTGTTACTCGGTCAAGACTAAACTTGTAGTCATCTAAAATTCACTTGTTGTAAAAGATAAACAACATATTGCCTTACCAATATACAATCTCATCAATTACCCATTATAGTTTCACATGACTCAACCATTTCACTAGGTCATCTTATTATCTCCTCTTTTCAAATCTTCTTCATCAATCAATTTATATGGCACTTTACAAGATAACAATTGTCTTACTAGTTAAGGTTTGACATCAATGGAAATATAACAATTGTTTCAATTGTAGCTTCCAACATCAAGAACCAGAAAACCCTCAAAAATGCTACCCCTCAACAAGAAAATGCTCAAAATGTCACTCCTCAACAATAAAAACCACCACCCCAAAACCCTCTTCCTCCTCTAGTAGAACGTATACAGGCTACACAGGCTGATATTCTAAATCACCTATCACATAATGCTTCTAAATTTCTCATATATTTAAAAGGTTGAGGTCTTCTAATAATGAGCATCATTAATCATTTTCCAAATCCCTAGAATCAATGACCAATGGTTCCAAGGAGGTATCTAGAGAGGTTACTAAATGGGGCACATATAAGGACAACTTTCATGCATTCTATTCTGATGGGTTTTCATATCATGAGGTGAAAATAAAATCTATAAGTAAAGATGATATTTGTACTCTTTTCTCGGAAGTTAAAACTAATGAGAGTTTAGATAATTATTCAAATAGTTTTCCTATACATTCGTGTATCCACACTGGGATGAGAAATTATTTTTGGGATAGGTGGCATATGGCCTTTAACCAACAAACCTATAACAATTATGAGGTACCTCAATATTTTTTGATAATTTATATCATGAATTTATCCTCAGCTTGAAGCCAAACTAGTTTGACATACAAGAATTGTAGTATAGAAGGAGAGGCATTATGTAGGATAGACCAGGGGATCAAAGGGTTGTAGACCCCCAACATACGATTTCTCTATCTGCTAAACCCACGGGTCACATTAGGGTCCAAGTAGCCCTGAAAATATATATGGAGTTATAGACTCTTCAAGCGGCTACTTCATTGACTGATGTCATTATTCAGTATGACACATAGTTAGTGCAACCTCTCGGACCAGATGATGGATCATCATGTACATCACCTGCCTCATTATCAAATGTGTAACTTTTCTTATCCCATCCTGTTGAAGATATGTGTACTAGAAACCATAATATATATTTTTAGGTAGATATTGACACGAATGAGGATGGTTTCACATACCATTTTTGTACACATTATGAGAGTAGATGTCATGATTCCACTGCAAAGGATGTGGCACTCACTAATTACCTAATGAGTATGGGGTTTTTTCTATGGAGAATAAATGCATGTGTATTAATTTGTGTTTATAACATGTTACTTGTGAATCACTTAAATTTGATAAATGTAATTTTTTTAATTTATAAAAAAATAAAACTGATATATGAATATGCATTGTAGGGTGCAACATCTAGTGTGAGTATGCCACGTCATATTCGTTCCACTCCATGCACACATGTAGCTTTGACGTCAAAGGTAAAAAAAATTAATATGATAAAAATAGAATAATACCTTAATTTCAAAATAATTTGTGTTAATATTAAATATCTCTCTAATGTATATTTATTTGGTGTTATACAGGGGTAGTGAGGGGTTCAAATGTCCAAAGCTAATGATGTCACGCCTTTGGCCATTGAATTTTTCCTAGGAAGCTTTGTGGTATCATATTTTGTACAACTATTATTTAAAATTTTTATTGAACCAGTGCGATTTGTTTAGATTTAGGTTTTATTGACTTATACTTAATATTATATATTTGTATCTCTTATGTTGGATTTCTTTCTCTTAGGTTACCCCACCTGGGTCTGGGACATCTTATGTGTGAAATACATCTTTCAGCACAAAAAAAAAAAAAATCCTTGTAGACACCTAAAAACCAAAAGTTAATTTAGCACAATTTAAATTTATATGTTGGAATGTATTATGATTAAACATGTACATGTAAATTGATTTAAAGTATTATTTGTATGTTCTATATATAGAAACAATTTGGGTTTGCAAATTTGATAAATGCACTTGATGTCATAGAGGTTTAGGAGAGGGAAGAGGTAACATTTTTATCTTCACTTTCATCTTCTATTCTTAGTTGAAACCCTCTTCTGAACTCCTCCTGGATTGCATT
This sequence comes from Thuja plicata, assembly GCA_018584345.1. NCBI lineage: Eukaryota > Viridiplantae > Streptophyta > Pinopsida > Cupressales > Cupressaceae > Thuja > Thuja plicata. Next base: position 439,045 of record MU225293.1, on the reverse strand, counting down.
CCTATTCATTCAGAATCTCTAAATCCTTCCTCAATGACTATAATATTTTTTTTTATCATTTTTCATACAGGAAATGATCATAGCTTCTTCATCAATGACGATGCGTCCTAGGAGAATAGGAGAACAATATAATACTTTGTTCTACATTCATTCTATATATGTTAAACATTTTATTTTAGATATAATTACAAGAAATTTTAGTTTTTTAGCATTTCTCAACAACTTTGGGTTATTAACTTGTATTAATTATCTTTTACCTAATAAAATCCCCTTCACGACTTCTCACAGATCCTCTACCATTGTATTTTGTTAGGAGTCTCGATCATCAAAGAGGGGATCCACCACATAAAAGGGAAGAAGTATGTCTATCTTCTTAGTTGAAACCCTCTTCTCAACTCCTTATGGATTGCATTCTTGTTTTTTTGAAATCCCTAATTCCTTCCTCTATGACTATAACATTTCTTATCATTTACCATATAGAAAATGTCATAGCTGCTTCATTAGAGATTGTTCCTCCAATGAGTATAGGAGAACCATCTAAGGCTCTAGTATGCATTTGTTTTTAAGTCCATTCATTTTTAGTTTTGTCATGTTTCTCAACATATATGTTATTAACTTGTATTCATTTATTTTTACCTATTACAACCCCCTTCACTACTTCCCATGAATCCTCTACCTTTCCATTTGGTTAGGAGTATTGATCATCCAAGATGGTGTCCATCAACTTTAATACATAGCGCAAGAGTGGGAAAAAGTTAGGAGGTAATCAATAATTCAATTGCAAACAAATTATGGCTCAATATTTAGTTATTTTGATGTTATTTTTACAACTCTAATTTATTTTTTTATAAAAGTAATCTGATTGGAATTTGAATTATTGTTGTGCAACCATCTACAAAGCCATGTAGTGTGTTGAAGAGGCTCCATTTTGATGATTGACCATAGTCATAGAAATTGATAGAGGCATATTGTTCTACTTGTAGTCATTGAAGGACCAATCTATGTGTATATTTAATATTTTTATATAATACATCGACCTTGACATGCCACATGCCACATTTTTTTAACTCTATTATAGACTTGGAATTTATGGCATTTTATGTATATGTACATAAATATTGTTCATTTTAATATATATGAAAGTTTATATTCAATTCAATTTATTCATTATGTGCATATCTTTGTACTTCAAAACTTAAATATTTGGAATGATGTGATCTAATATGTTCATTGTGTGCATGTCTTGGTACTTTGAAACATAAATATTTACAATTGAAAGGTGATATAATTTGTTTGTTCAATGCATTTCATATCGAATATAATTTTAAATTATTATGTATCATACTAGAATGCAAATATTTTTATTATTGGGGTCATGTTGTCCTTTTTGGAAAAAAGTTATCAAGTTGTAAGAAAAATTGTCAAGAAACTTTTCTTGCAATCAAATTGCCATTAATGGTCATAAGTGTCATATTGTTTCTTAAACTATTAATTTGGATGTAATAAGGCTTGAAAAGGCCACTTGTCAAGATATAAGTTCATTTTTAAAAAATTTTGGTGAAATTTCTAAGTCGTAAAAAAATATGAAAAGTGGTCATTAGACAAAATTGCAAAACAAGTACAAAAGAGGGAACCCAACGGTCATAGGGGTTTGAAAATTAGTTTTTCCCAGTGATAAAAATTATGGATTTTGTATATTTGAACCTTTTCTAAGTTATTAGAGTAAAGGTTTTATTTTGGGAGAGTGGTTAGGGGTTAGGTGCTTTATAAAATAGGTCTAATTGGGCCTTGAAAACCTGAAATCAACAATTGTTTACAAAGTTATACCAAAACACAAAATGCCAAGTTCCATATATGTTATGTGTCTCCTGAATGGGTATCTAAAAAGGTCAATTTTTTTTATTTCAAAGATGAACATGTCAAAGGTATGAACCAAAACCTCAGTTTTGAGTGCTACGAAGAACAAACCCTCATTGTCAATGAAGTCTATAATGTCTTTTTTACATCATGGGTGCAAACCAATGCTGCAATCATATCTGGTTGGGTGGGTTTACCCTAGGCATTGTCCCATTTATCCTCTTGACATGATGGAACACTCAACAACATACCCTACCGATGATGTCCCTTATGTGTGCTACATGCATAAAATTGTCAAACTTTGATGGACTATTTATTGCAAACCGTTGCACCTGTGCATAATATATTTGAACCTATAGGGTTGTGTTAGGAACCTCTATATAACCTATCTATATTTTTTAAGACTTAGAGTTATTTTTGTAGGGCAGTAATTTTTTATGTTCATGCAAAATTTGTTAGATGTACTTAATGCAAATCTGTCAGATAACCTATATCATGTTTTGTTTGTTGTAGGCATGAAATGACACTGTGATCACATCTATTTTTGTCAGTTTATCCTATGCATGGTCTCATTTTTCCTCTCAACATGCCAGAACACGCAATGACATACCCTAAAAATAATGTCCCTTGTGTGCCCTAAGTGCATAAAACCATTTAACTTTGATGAACTATTTCATGCAAATTATGGTACTTGAACATGATCTTCTTGAACATATATGATCATGTTAGGCCCCTCTACAATAACCTATCTCAATTTTTGAAGAATGACAAATGTTTTTTAGGGTAGCAATTTTTTTGTTTATGTAAAAATTGTCAGATGCACATAGTGTGAAGTTTCCAAGTAGCCTATATCATGTTATACTCATAATGGGCATGAACCAACTCTGAAATAATGTCTAGTTTGGTGGCTTTACTCTAGTGATAGTCCAATTTTTACTCTTGACACACCAGAACGCTGAATGACATACCCTATCGATGACGTCCTTTGTGTGCCCTAAGTGCATAAAACTATCAAACTTTGATTGTCTATTTATTGAAAATAGTAGTAGTTATGCATGATCCATTTGAACCTATATGGTTGTGTTAGGACCCTCTATAATAACCTATCTCATTTTTTAAATACTTGGAGTCAATTTAGTAGGGCAACATTTTTCTTGTTTATGCAAAAATTGCCAGATGCACTTAGTTCAAATATTTTAGGTAGACTATATTGCATTATGTTCATCTTGGGCATGAATTAACATTGAAATCATGTCTTATTAGGTGGTTTTACCCTACACATGGTCCCATTTTTCCTCTTGACACATTGGAAGACTCATCAACATACTCTATTGGTGACGTCCGTTATGTGTCCTAAGTGCATAAAATTATCAAACTTTGAAGAAATATTTATTTCAAACTATAGCACATGCACATGATTGTTTGAACCTATAGGGTCATGTTATCCCCCTCTATAATGACCCATCTTTTTTTTTGAATACTTGGAGTCATTTATTTATGGTAGCAATATTTATGTTCATGTGACAATTGCAAGATTCACTTAATGCAAATTTGTTAGGTAGCCTATATGGTTTTTTCTTTGTCATGGACATGAAATCACACTACGATCACATTTAGTTAGCTAGGTTTACCCTAGGAATGGTCTCATTTTTCCTCTCAATATTATGAAACACTCAGTGACATACCCTACTGGTTATCTCCCTTGTGTTCCCTAAGTGCATAAAACTATTGAACTTTGATGGACTATGTATTGAAAATTTTAGCACCTACACATGATATATTTGAGCCAATAGGGTCATGTTAGACCCCTCTAAAATAACCTATCTCAATTATTGAAGACTTGGAATCATTTTTGTAGGGAAGGAATTTTCCCTTCATACAAATATTGTCTGATGCACTGAGTGCAAGGTTTCTAGGTACCCTATATAGCATTTTCTTCATCGTGGGCATCAACTGACACTGGGATGATGTCTATTTAGGTGGTTTTACTTTGTGTATTGTCCCATATTTCCTCTTGAGATGCCAAAATACTCAGTGACATACCCTATTCGTGATGTCGCTTGTGTGCCCTAAATGCATAAAATTTTTGAACCTAAGTGCAAGTATTTTGATAGGTTTTAGGGTGTGTGAGGTTTTTTTATTCCAATAAGGTCATAATAGACCATGCATGATGTAAGAGAAGTCAATTGGGGTTATATTATCATATTTTGTAAAAGTTGTGATGTTGCACAAATATTTGTCAAGCAACTTTTCTTACAACCAAATTGTTATTAATGGTAATAAATGTCTATATTGGTGTTTAAAGTTCTCATTTGGATGTAATGAGGCCTAATAAGGCTATTTGTTAAAATATAGAGTCAATTGTGTGAATTCTAGATATATTTTCTTAAAAGTATGAAAAGTTGTCATAATATAAACTTCCAAAACAAGTGTAAAAGAGGGAACCAACAGTCAAAGGGATATTAAAATCATTTTTGTAAGTTTTGCATTTTATTCTAAAGTTTATAAACTCTTCTAGAACCTCAGGGAAGAGATTGGATATTGTAAGGAACGAAATTATATAGGAAACTACTGCTCTACATTGTGTAATTCCTAATTTTTATTAATTTTCCTCTGTTTCTCAGACTTGTATGGTCTTGTACGGCCATTTTGCACAATGAATTGTATTTGAGATGGTAATAATTGGAGTTATCTTTTCATTACATTTTTTTGACAAATTTTCATTTAGTTTTGTAATTTTGATAATCTGTTTACTGACCATGGGTCTGTGAAACTATATTTAAGGGTTTGTACATATAAATATGGTTCTAGCCCATTCTAGTGCAGAGGCACCTGTCACTACTTGTAAAATATGGTCAACTTGCAAAAATACATACAATTACTTTTGGGTCTTTAAGACATTTTGGAATTGTAATGATCTCATGATTGACCATCCATAATGTAAGATAATTTTATCAACGTCATACAATCATATTTTTAAAAGTTGTCAAGTTGCAAGAAAACTTGTCAAGCAAATTTCTTGCAACCAATTGGTAAAGTTATCTTAATAGGAGTAAGGTGATGTTTAGAAATTTTTTGGTGTTAATTTGGTGTAATAAGGCCTGTAAGGTCCATTTTCAATGTAAAAGGATAAAAAAAACGCAAAAGTTGCACTAGTTAAAAAGTTGTGACTGCAAAAAATGCAAAAATGTTGGCAAGTTGTAAAGTTAGGAGGTTGAGGGGCCAATACCCAGTTTGGACCAGTTGTAATTGATCATACTAGTTTTTAATATTTATTTAAGCATGATTCCATAAATTTATGGAGAGGAGTTGGAGTTGGGTAATTTTGAAGTGGAGAAAAGCAATTAAAAATATGTAATATTCTATAAATTCTTGTGTTTTCTTTGTTTTAGTCATCTTTTGCTTGTAATGATGGATTTATTGTGACATTAACTTTATTTTATTTGATGAAAATCTGATTATAATTTCCTATAAAATATATTTTCTATAAATCCCTCAGGTTCCAAGGGAGAAATGGAAAGTTTTCTAAAAAGAAGGTTCATATGCTAGTTAGGGTAACTAGTGAGCAAATAAATTCATGTATAGTATATTTTCTATGGTGAAATAGTCTGAAAATGGGAGGAATGAATCTTTATTGGTTACTCCATCATATTATAAATCCTTAGAGGTTCATCCTATGGGTTACATAGATATTTGTGATTCCCTAGGTATTATTTCTAGTGTTTTAGACTGGTAAAATAGTGAGAAATATGATCTTGTGATTTGAATGTTGTATTTTTTTGTAAGGGGTTGTGTGTGGAGGGTTTAAGAAGGTTGGGAAGGTATTATTAAATATTTTTGAAGCATTTATAAGGTCAATAAATGACTTTAATATAGTTTCCCATCAAACCCTCTTCAAAAGTGCCTCACATGAGGGTTTTGTAATCCAATGGATTGATGAGTGTTTTTTTATATAGATGAACATGATGGAAATGGTAAATGATAGGGTGGTTGTTGCTTTGTGAACTAATCTCTAGTTCTCAAAAATTTTCTTAAGGAATTCCTAGGGCAAGCTTCCTAATCACCTATGATACTATGAGAGATCAAATCCAATCTCCTAACCCACTCTTCAACTTCCCTACCAATTCCAAGTTCACAACCCAATTATTTTTCAACTAAGCTCACAAGGGAAAGCTCACACTTGAAGACTCCAACCAATTAGTAAGATCTTGTAGGAGTCTAGCATATGTTCTTGACTCATTTGTGACCAGAAATGGAACTTCAACAAAGATTTAGAGTTTATTCTCACATCATTGCTCATACTTCTTATAAACAAGGGCTATTAGCTCGTATATCTCTTTTAGCCTTATTTTTTAGTGTTTTGTCTTTCTTTATTAAGTCTTCAACACAACTCCTTGAACAAATATGTGATCCTGACACCCTTTTGGAAAACACAAGATATTTTCTTTGTCTTGGACTCTGGAGTCATTCGTACTGTACCAAACCCTAACTGTACTAATTCACTAAGGCATGAACTAGTCTTTGCACATTGCTTTCAAAATCCATCCAAATAGATTCAAGACACCTCCAAATCATTCACTTGTAACACCCCAAAATTGGCACCTAATAATCCAATGAATTTTGGTGCATTTTCTTATCCTTGAAGTCCTATTATACTAGGAAAATTCTTCTCCTAATTGACTTTAATTGAATGAGTTTCAAATGCAGAAAACCCAAATTTGAATAAATCTGACATTATATTTAATTCCTAATTTATCAAATGGAGAATGAAGAGACAATTGTTTCTTTTCAAGAAACTCTTCACTCTCTTTCCTTGGTTTTCTATAAATTGGACTTCTTTTCTTCATTAGAGGGAGGATGATTTTGGAGAGCATCAATATTATAGTCAATTTGCATTTGATTTCAATCATGTTTCATGTTTAAATTTGCATAATTATTCTAGTTTTAATTGGAATTGAAGATATAATGCTTTCATTTATGATTCATTTCTATATCTAACATTTCAATTTGATCCTTTCAAGCTTTCTAGATTAATGGAAAATCCAATTCTAGCTTAATTGCTTTTCTTTCATAGATTACAAGCATTTCATTTCTAGATTAAAAGAACTTTCTTTCTTAGATTAATTGCATTTTTACTTCCATAGAGTAGTTGCAATTCATTCTTAGATTAGTGTCATTTGCTTTCATAGTTTAAATTGCTTCTCAACTCATAGATTAAGAGCATTTTCTCATAGAATAATGGAAATTCTTCTCTTCTCACATTCTTAAAATCCTCCATGTTAGCAATGGTTAGGTTGTTGGCTCTCGTTCTGAGGGTAAAACTCAACATCCACAACTAATTAGGAGGTAATAGGTCGCCTTAATCAAATTTGTAGAACAAACTATTCATGTTCGTCTTTGTGAATTGAGTGATTGTGTAAAGACTATGTTGTGTTTTTGTTGAATTCAAAGGTCTACATTCACCATATAACATTTTGGCGCCCACCGTGGGGCAGAAAAAACAATTTCTGGCCTCATTTCCAAATCTGTTGACTATGTTTTTTAAGCTCTATCGTACGTCTATACTGCATTGGTATGGATTCTCATGCAAAGTTTTACTTTCAGCCGCGTGAAGTTTTGCGTCGATCCATGCAAATATTTTCTCTTGTAGCACTTTCTCACGTGAATAAATAGTTTTCTCACGCTCATCGAAGCACTTTCTCACGCACGTCAAAGTACTTTCTCATGCAAACTTTTACAGACAGACATTTAAAATTTAGAATTTTTAATCTGTTATTTCTCTGTTCTGACCTCTATTTTCTGCTCTGATTTTTCTGGTTCTGGTTTTCTGTTGCAGCATAGCAGTGGTTTGAAGGTTTTCTTGTCAAATATTGAAACATTCTAACAATTTACTTGCAGGACGATAGTCAAAGACATTATTAAAACATCATGTTTGTTTACTATTTTTCATTCACATAGTCTAAATAGGGCTTTGTTAAAATTTCGTAAGGATCCTGATAGAAAAGTAGGGTAATAGGATCTTCATTACATGGAAGTGATGCCCATGGATGAATCTGAGACCCAGATGTTGCTAGCATGATGGATACTTGGGGAAGCAAAGCAAGATAAATGAATCTTTACCACTTCTACTTGTTAGGGGATTATGCTCTTCTCTCTTTGGGAGAATCAGAAACCCAAAGACTTGTGGATTTGGTGGAGTGAAACTATCTCGGTGATGAACATGCTTGATGTGTTTTGGTGAGGTGCAAAGGTAGAGAAGTATGCTCTTCTCTCATTGAGAGAATCAAAAAATCAAACCCTTGAATCTGAACCAAGTTGAGTCACCTTTAGAGGGCCTACCAGAAGTTGAACCTCTATGAATGACCCAAGTGAGTACATACCTTTCACCAGTGATTCCACTCACTCTAATAAATTCTACTTTGTTTTAGTCTAAAGACTCCAAATCCATAGTAACTTCTTTCTCATTGATTTTGACTATCATCATGAGAAAGCCTTGTTTGTCATAATGAGCGGCGCTACTCCCAGCCTTGCTTGCAAGGGTGTGTGACCTACAAGTGTTGGTGTGGTTGTGAGGCCACAGCTCTATATCAGAGGCACTGGAGGTTATTATGAATGGAAGCCTATTAAACACTCTCTTAGTTAGATGCCTACTTAGTTCACCTCTGAAAGGAGGCATAATCTATGCGCAGGGAGAGGGAAGAATCTCTCCCCTAGATTCTTGACATAGGTATGCACCTGGATGTTTTAAGTGGTATATGACACTTGCCCCTATTTAAGGGTTACCTTAAACATATATACTTAGTCCTTGGAAACACCAAAAACACGGGCGCTCTTTTGAGGGTGAAACTGCTGTGTGAGGTGAATGCATACGCATAAGACAGCGGGGCACAAATTTTTTCTTCTCGACCAATTTTCTTTGTAGGGATAATTGAGTGTTTATTATTGAGTCTTAAACTGTCCATTCTATCATTCAAACAAAGACTCACATGTTTCTACCAAGTTGCTTTGTCCTTGGTGGAATTGTTTTCGACTACTGTCTGTATCACTACCTGATTGAAACTTTGCGTTTTTAAATGAATGCTTGTCACCTTGAGACAGAGATTGCTGATTTATATCATCTTAAAACTATCCTAAGCTTGGATATCTTGTTAGAGAATAGTTCTCACTATGTCTTGAAACCTGGTCTTTACCTTGAAAACTGAGTTTGTTTATCTGCCTCTTGTCTAGATTTGATTGCCTGTTCCTTCATTGTTTGCAGACTGAAACTAGTTGTTCCGAGTTGCAAACTGACTTATTCATCCTCGAACTTGTCTTGTCTCTTTGTCTTTGTCCTATTTCTTATGTTTTTTACCTTGCGACACAATAGTCATATCTCGACTGTTCTAGCCATACCTTCGATGATTTGTGCTGGGTGCATCTCATACCTTGGTTGTTCTAGCCTATTACCTTGTCTTTTTTGATACCTTTAGAGATAGAGTTCTAAGTCAGATCTTAAGTTTCCTCTCATACCAGCTTCATCTATGCCTATTATGACTAGGAGTGGTACTATCTTTCCTATATGCATTTCTGAAGTAGTTAAAATTAAACCTCACAATCAAGGCAAAGGTCATTCTGAACCTGTTATTCAAGTGGATAATCAAGAGGGATCATCACGTTCCTCTTCCCCATTCAGTGCGGACCCAATTCCAAATCTGAAGCCAGTGCTTCAGTTTTGTTCTAATCCATTGTTTCAAGATCAACATCATCCGTTTATCTCAAAGAAGCCATCTTTTTGGGTCGATCCTATTAACAACCCTCACTGCCTTAGTGATCCTTTTTCACATTCCAATCCTTTTGATTCACCAAAGAGAACATCGGCTACGAGTTCTCACTCTCATACTGAAGGAGTGCATACAGAACAATCTCACATTAACAACATGACATCTCCTTTTGATTACACACAAGGTCATGACCAATCTCAACATGAACAAGCTCAAGAGAAACACCAGGGTCAAGACCAAACTCAAAGTATTTATGAAATTCTTGGCAATGATGATGACCCTATAACTCAAAATGATATAGATGCAGAAAATTCTAATAAATCTCTTATTAAAATGATGGAGATGCTCCTTGCGGAAGACAAAGAAAAATATTTCCTAGATTTAGCAAATCGAGGAGTCAAATTACCCGTGAACTTCCAATTAAATACACTTATCGCTAAAGAAGAGGAAACTGAAGCCTCCAAGTTGCATAAGATAATTCATGACATGCAAGGACAACTTAGCCAACTTATGAAAGACAAGGACAAACCTACACAATAGTTCACAATGGAAAGTATATGTCCTTTTTTGTTTGATAAGAGTATTGTTATGCAACCTTTTCCCAAAGGTGTAGAGCTCCCAAAGTATGACAAGTACCTAGGTACCTCTGATCCCCAAGATCATTTAAGAGAATTTGGTGCCTTGTCAATGGATTT
>MU225293.1:368690-383137 GCA_018584345.1 Thuja plicata | reverse complement strand
TTAATTCGTAGAATAACAACACTTTCTCATATCTAGATGCATATTTCTCACAATTGATGGCTCTTCTTCACATACTTGCACTATAAAATCCTCTGTATTAGAGATGGTCAGGTTGTTGGCTCTCGTTATGAGGGTAAATTGCAGCAATCACACCTAATTAGGAGGCAATAGGTCACTTCAATCACATTTGCAAAGCAAACAATCCATGTTTGTCTTTGTAAATTCTTTGATTGTGTAATGACTATGTTGCGTTTGTGTTGAAGAGAGGTCCACATTCAACATCAGACAGGAACATCTTAGACAAGAAATTTAAAACACATAAACATATTCGGAAAAAATCCAAGGAACTATTCATTGAAAATGATGCACCATCCACACAAATAGGCTTAATGGTTCGTAGCCCTAATTAGGGTGGTGCAGGAGCACCTTAAGGTCTTGGATAGATTTTTTTACATTTTTGGCTTGTAGGTTGGTTTGTCCAACCATTATTTAATAAGAAATATGTTATAAATTCCCAAGTGTGTCTAAGTTGTGACTAGGGTTAGTAGTGATTAGGGTTTAGTAATTGTTAAGGTCAAGTTGCATCTAGGGGTCTATATCCTTAGAAGTCAACCAAAAGGTCAAAGGGTTGATCAAAACTCCAGCATGGAGTGGAATTCATGGATTTGATGTTTTTAAGTGTTTTAAGGTCATGTGATAAGTTTTAGGACCAAGTTGGGGCATTGGAAGTGATAAAATGTCATTTTGGCAAAAGATGTAAAAGTTGTCATGACAACTTTTGCAACTTTGCAAAGTTGTCATGACAACATTTCCTAATTTTTAGGAAAGTGATTTAATGGTTCCCAAATCCTGACATGAGGTTCTAGAAATGTGAGGATAAGGTATATAAGGTGGAAAAAACCCCAATCCAAGGGCCAGTTGTCATTTTGTACGGACTGTGTGTGAGGAAGAAAGGATTTAGACTATACTTTCATGACAGTGCTGAGATCCAGTTGTTTAATGAATTGAAACTGCTTAAGTAATGGATTGAGAAATTTTATGTTGGCATGTACTTACTTCTTGTGGTATTAAATTTATCATTTTGTGTGACTGGTGAAGGTTTTGTAAATTCTTTTATTCTCACAGTTTCGTTGTCTGGTTCTTAGGCAAATATGTAAATATGCCTCTCTCTTGAATTCCCATGGTTAAACTCCTATGGCCTCTTTGATTCAAGTAGGGGACTCCATTTACATTGTGCATATAGGTTGTGGATTCGTTTTATTTAGGGGAAGTAATTTTATCATCAAGCCCTAGGCGAGTGCAAGTGTATCCTGGTTAGGTGCTTGAATGGAGCAATAGAAAGAAAGCTTGCTCATTAGATTGATTGAATCCAATAAATGATGGGGGGAGTGTAGAGAGGAGAGTCCTTGTTAGGTATATGCAAGGATATGTTCATGGGAGTTGTGGAAGGCAATCAAAATGAGCCAAGAAACTAGACTGTGGAAAACTAGTGTGCGGACAGAGTGGGAACATGAGACTTTGAAAATCGTAGAGTAGAAGAAAAGCCCACAAGGAATCTATAATTAGTTCTGAATGATGTTAAGGGATTTTAGGAGAAAATATATTTTTTCAATGAATAGGAGGGCTAATTTGGCCTAAAAGGCTACAAGGCCTTAAGAACTAAAAATCTTGAACCCAATTGAAACTAGGGTGAAAGATCCCCAAGATTGGATCTAGGGGAGTTGAAGGAGACCTAAAGAAATTCAGGAACCCTATCCCAAAGAAGATAGGACAGATGGGAGAGTAGATGACCAAGACAAGAAATGGATGTGAATAGTTATGGAGAAGGACCTAGTGTGAATTTGAACTTGTTGGAGAGTTCCTATTGAGTTGGAGGATTAGATAGGAATCCTCTAGTTGGGGTGGTGAAAGGAACCCTAAGAATACCAAGAGAAGGTCTAGTAGAGTGTAAGAAAACTCTATGAGTGGGAGCTCTCCATCAAATTGGTATTAGAGCCATTGAAAGGGTTGGTAGTTGATTGGTGTATGTCACAGAGGAGTGACTCTATAGGAGAGAACATCATGGTGATTGATGTCGAATTGGAAAGGGACTTGTCAGAGCAGTAAGACAAGAATATGATTCTTGAAGAAGCAATAGGAGAAATGAAGATAAAGATGGCAGAGGTTGTAGAGACAACAAACAAGATGGAGTAGATGAGTGAAGATAAAGACAAGGGGAAGAAACTAGTAGAGGAGGAGATAGAACTAGAGCTTGACCCTACTCTACCTGAGGTACCATTTCTCAAGGCACTCAAAGCATTGAGTGGCAAGGATCTAGAAGGAATTTGAGTGTTCTCTAGTAAAATGGATGCAAAGATGGTTATGGAATGGATTGAAGGCATGGAGAACCACTTCAAATGTGATGGAATAACAAAAGAACAAAGGTAAAGATAGCCAAATCTAGGCTAAGAGGGAGAGAACTCACATGGTGGAATTTATTGCAAGAAGAAAGGAATAAAGAGTGAAAGAAGCCCATCAAAAATTAGAAATATATGGTGGTAAAAGTGAAGGAGAAATACCTTACAGAATACTATGACATTCAGCTACACAAGAAAATACAAAACCTTAGGCAAAAGGACCTAGATGTGCCATCATACATAGAATAATTTTAGAATCTTTGTCTGAGATCAAGGATATAGGAGATAGAGACCATCAAGGTTTCTCGGTACCATAATGGATTAAGGTGGAATATACAAGAAGAGCTCAATCTTATTTACCCTAACCTCCATTCATAGTTGTTTCCAAATGGCTTTGAAAGTGGAAGAGAAACTTAGAAAGAAACAAGACTCTAACTCCAGAGGAAGAGGAAGGGGTAGAGACAATAGAGGTGGCCATAGAGGAGGTTCAAGTGGAAGAGGTAATGACAATAGGAGCCAAGGTGACTCTAGATATACAGAGAAAGGACATGAGTCAAGAAATAGTGGTAGATACAATAGAGGAAGGTGTTCTTATAACAGTGGAAGAGGAAGATCAGGGTGTTTTGGAAGAAGTTCTCACTTTTCTTCCATGAAATGCTACAACTATGGACAATTGGGGCAACCTGCATATAGATACCCTGATAAACCCTCAACTTCACAAGGAGAGAAAAAATTGCCTATGTCCAAGAAGAGGACTGTTCTAAACAATCAGAGCTGATTCTAGATTCAGAGAAGGGAGAGAATCTCATTTTGAGAATGATCTTGATTAAGACACCTACTAAAGATGGACATAAGTAGAGAAGAGCTCTTTTTAGAGTCAAATGCAAGATATTGGGGAGTGTGTGCAAAGTTATCAATGATTCAGGGTCCAAAGATAATTTTATATCTGAGGAGGTAGTAGAGAAGTTAAAACTCACCAAGATTTCACATGTGTGTCCCTATAAAGTGACTTGGTTAAACAAGGGACAAGACATCTTGGTAAATTAGCAAGTGTGGGTAGAATTCACCATTGGAAAGTATCGAGATAAGATACTTTGTGATGTGTTTCCAATGGATACATGACATCTATTACTTGGCAGACCATGGCAGTATGATAGGGAAGTAGTCCATAATGGGAAAGAGAACAACTACTCCTTCAAGAAGAATGGGGTAACTTTCAAAATCTAGTCTTTGATAGAGGAAGACATAGTGGAGAAGACATAAACTAGTACATTGTTGATGAGTGGAAAGGAGTTCCTAAGGGACGTGAAAGAGGAAGGAGTTGGTTATGCAATCATTTTGAAGCCAAAGGAGGAGGAGATTCATAAGAAAGAACCTATGCCAAAAGAAGTGAAACAACTCTTGGATCAGTTCAAGGACATAATATGTGAGGGTACACTAGCTACACTAGCACCAAAGAGGGAGATAAGTCATCAGATTGAATTTGTACCAGGAGCATCTTTGCCAAACAAAGCTGCATATAAAATGACATCGGAGAAAAACAAGGAGATAGCCAGGCAAGTAAAATAACTTTTGGACCAAGGGCTGATCAGAAAAAGAGCATAAGCCCATGTGTTATCCCAGTGGTGTTGGCTCCTAAGAAGGGGGGTAAGTGGAGGATGTGTACTGATTCTAGGAAAATTAATATGATAACTGTAATACCATCTCCTATGGTGATACTTGGACTTTCTAATTTGGACATTCTATTATGATGGTTAGAACTATACATTTACACTTATGTTTTGTGGATAATGATATATTTATCAGATGATTGATATGCTCATTTATGGTTATCATTTATATGTTTATTTAATTAGAAAACCATCTATTTTTATATGTTTTATGGATCTAACCCAAGGATTTGAATCTAACCACTATCATGATGTTTTATGTTTCATGAATATGTGTCTGATGTGTTTTCATGACTCAGGATGAAGTTGTAGTTACTCACTTAGTGAGGTCCACACGATGTATCGATCCTGGTCATCTTCTTGCATATATTTGATTTATATGTATATCCATATGTATCCATGTTTCTCTTCTTGGTGGTGCAGGAGTGCAGGTATCGGGTATTGTCTCCACCTGGCTTCACAGGTCTGAGCGATCCCTCAAAATACCTGATCGTTGTTTTCGTTATGGAGATATCACCAGGTTCCACAGGAAGGAACTCTACCTCTGATCCTTTTACCTTTAGGTGGGGAGTTCCTGAGTCAGTCCCTTGTGTGGATGATGTATTTTTGAATCCCCTCAGGTTGTTGGTTTTGTGGATCTTTTAGTTGGTTTCTTGTCTTTTGCATTCTTTGAGAATGAGGTTTTGAGTATGGTAGCTCCAATTGTCTTCATGGTATGTTCCATTTTGTTAGTAAATTAATGATGTGAATTATTGTATGATTTAGTAATTTATCTTTATTAGTAGATACTTATGTACTAGCGTATCTTGTTAGGAATGAGTTAGTATGTGATTAAATCATGTGATTTTAATATCACTAATAATAAAGAAATTATGGTATTAATAATGTTTTATACTATTCATAATAAAAGATGTCTATGGCAACATTAATAATAAATGTTCTAATCATAGTGGTATGTTTCACCTTATATATATATGACTATTGTATTTTGTAAAGAATAGGGATTAGTATATGAATAAATAATATGTTTTATAATAATAATATTATGTTTGCAATAATATTTATAATAATAATAATAATATATGTACACATAGGCATATGGGTGCACACATATGCATATGCATACATATATTTATATAATTATTGGTGAGTAAGTAATTATTGCATTAAATTAATAAAAAATAAAATAAGTTAATGATATGGTAAATGTGTTGTAAATAATAATTACTATTACCTTCCTAAAATAAAAGAAACATAAATTAGATTATAGTAATAGGTAAATATAATTATATATCTTCTGGGAAAGGCTTTAATGATATTGTTTAAGCCAAACTATTAACTGATGGATAGTTGGGATGGTTGCATCGGTTGGATTACCCGTGGAACCACCTCCTCCAGTCTATTTATAGGAAAGACTTTCTTGTGTGTGGGTAGTTGGCATAGGAAATTTTAATTTGAGGAGAGGCTTTATCTTTGATAGAATATTGCTATAGTTTAGAGAAGAGAGAATTGATTTTTCTCTAAGAGGATGTGAATAAGATTGCTTTCGGAAGAGGTTGGAGCTTGCCTGTAGGAGGAATTTGAAGGAGTACTTGGAGTAGGTTGGAAATCTTTGATCTTCTGCTCTCCAACGGTTTCTCTTCGCCGGACTCCAGGTAGTATCTATCCTGGAGATAATCCTTCTTGAGTGTTTGTTTCTTGATTGTATTTCCATTTTGTTCTTCTTGTTTACTATGAGCCTGCAATTTAAAAGAGGATTATTCTATATAGCATGGTTGTACTTTTATGTGAAATAGTCTCAGGGGTAAGGATAGTTATGATATATTATTGCATAAACTATTGTGCTTCCTCTTGTGGGTGTGTGTTTCCATGTATTCCTCAGATGCTATATTGAATAGCTACTGGCTGAATTAATGTAGGATCCAATGTAGATTTGTGATTATGTTCCTATGTCTTGTCTTCTATGTGGTAGGAGATAGTTTAAAATAATAGATGCTTAAATATGTATTGGTTTTTCATATGTTTGTATAATTTGAATAGTGCTTCAAGGATTTAGAACTATTATTCTAACCTTACTGTTCCATACTCGTTTAGAACCACCTTTATTTGTTGAGATCTAGGGTGTTGTTCTATTTTTTAGTTTTCAGTCATTTTCTCTCATTCTATAGGAACGCGCATATTTTAGCCACCTTGTAGGTTATGTCATTCTGTGAAGAATCCTGCATTTTGGTGAGTGAAATGCGTAGCCTGCGGTTTGATTCAATCCAAAGTTACTAGTATTATTTTTTTTCCGTGTTTGGATTTAGGGTTTGTTTCATATATAGAATCCCGAGTTTGTATTATAATTTTTTATTGTTGATTTACTGCCGAGTTGTATTCAAATTAGGGTTTTTGTCATTATTAATTATCCCTGAGTTGTATTTAATCTCAAGTTCAAGTTAGTATTATTAAGCTATAACATTTAGTGTTTGTGTATACAATTTAGTACTATAAAGGTTTCAGCTTCAGCTTCCTAGGAGTTAAGATGAAACTTCTATATTTTAGATTTTTTTTAAAAAATTAGACTTAGTTAAATTTCAGGCATGTGAGATTTTACAGAGCATTGTGTTTTGGCATGTGAAATTTTGTGTAACTTTAAAATATGTTCCTTACGTGTTTGGTGGAGGTTATATGGTTCATTTAGATGCTTTAATAGGGTTAGGATGTGTGTAGGAAGTAGGATTAGGGTTTAGGATTGTCTAGGAGGATCAAGACCATTCTAGGCCTCCCTAAATTACCTTATTATTTTCCATTCTTTAATGCAGTTCTCAAATGTGTTTATGATGTGTTTTTACTACATGTATGATGTATTTTTGATGTGTGGGTTAAGGGTAGAAAACCTTAGAACACTAAGTGAGTGGCTCTCGGTGTGGGGCCGGGGCCCTAAGTGGCTAGAACCAGGATAACCGACTGAAGAGTTATTTAACAAGTGAAAATTTAATTAAACTTGTGGGAATGGGTTTAAGCACTAAAAAGATTAATGCATGCCTCGCCCATGATATTAGCACTATTAAAGGCTATGGATGGGAGTGGGAGAAGGTACCTATGCATAGGTATGATTGAATGGTGCTTGTCTATATGAAAGGCATTCAATTCTGCATTTGCCTACTTGGGGGTCGTGGCCTGGAGTGGCTACTACCAGGACAACCCAAGGGGTGAGGGCTATGCAATGAAACTCACTTAGGTTGTTTTTTAGAGTTTCTACCAAGCCTTAGAACCTTTCGGAAAATATTTTATACTTTGATCTTCTTTCATTTACTATTTGGGAAAGGTTACCCAACTGTAGGTATGACCTAGCTATCCCTTCAATGTGGACGTTGGTGTTTATCTCCTAGCACGGGGGAGTGGACCTTTTGGTATCCACGTGTTTGGGTGGTAAATATTTTTATTGAGGTATCTTTTGCGGATGCGGTGCTTGAGGATTCATGCTTGCTTAATGTTCCAGTTTTGAAGAATGAAGATGTTAACTTTCATGATGTAAAATTATTGTTACCTCCCAAGAGGAGATGAATGTAATGTAATCATAAATGTACTTCAAAATGATGTATTTGGAATGGGTAGACTTACGGAAAAAAAAAGTGAAAGCATGAAATTTATGTATATTATGTTGGAAAAGAAAGGGATTTTGTAACATTACAAGTAAAGTAGTATGTTTCTCATTATTGTTGATTAAGTGAAAAGCTATTGAAAAACAAATGTAATATTTTTAATGTATCAAATGATTTAGACAATTCTATTTGCTTTAAAAGTTATCTCATTCATAAAGGATACTTAGGAATAAAAATGGATTTAAATGGAAAATTGAAATGAAAGTACCTTATATTTCTTTATAAAGAATGTACAAATGTTGAGATGTAGTTTTCTTAAGAAGTAAATCAAGTTGCTAGTACACTAAATGGACTTAAATAAATTATGCATTTATTAAGAAGGAAACCTTCAAGGAATCTAAGTTAAACTATGTTTTGTTCATGTAATTCTTTAAAAATTCAAAAATTTCCATAAATCATTACTTAGGTTTTCTTTTATAAAGAGAATCTTTGTTCTCTTCCCCGGTTCCCTTGCAGGGCATGAAATCTTTGGTATTAGAGCACTAAGTTTCTACATTGGGGCCCTCAAAATTTGGCCCATGCTTCTTAAAATTTTTTATTCATTTAAGGAAAGACTTAAACATAGAATTAGACTAGGACCCTTAAACTTATCCTTCTTCTTACTCATGGTAGGATGCCTCGTATAACCTGCAGTAGAAGGGGATGTACCCAAAATACCCCTCCTAGATCTCAAAAAGAGAATTCTTATGAAGAAGAATAATATGAGGGTAGGGGGGATCAATATGATAATCAATCAGGAGGTTTCAGGGGGCTCAAGTACAAGAACTCCTACAAAAGATTATTTAGAGGTTGGATGTAGGGAAGGATAGAGGTCACCATGGGGAGACTAACACTCACCATGAGGAAAGGGAAAGGATTCCTAGGAGGAGAGATCAAGCAATGGAAGAAGATGCTTTGCATGCTTCTCACATGCGAGACCTCCTTAGGACTAAGACTAATCCCTTTAGGGGAACTCAAGGTGGATCTACCATTGAAACTTGGTTGCTAGACTTGGAAAGGATTTTCTCCATGCATCATTATAGCAACAACACCAAAGCCTAATTTGTAGTCATTCACCTTAGAAACTTTGCATCCACTTGGTGGGAAACAAAGAGAGAACCAACTCTTTCATGGGAACTATTCCTAGAACTCTTTTGAGCCAAATTTCTTTCTGAACACTGGAGACAGGAAAGAGCCGAAGAGTTTCACAACCTAAGGAAGCTAACTATGTCAATTGATGACTATGAGAGGAAGTTCTTGGAACTCAAGCATTACTTAGGATATAAGGATGATGAACCCATGTTGACTCAACACTTCCTTAGAGGACTCAACAGTCGCTTGGCTGGAAGTGTACGAATGTTTGAACCCCAGAAAATTAATGATGTGGTCATCAAGGCTCGTATTGAGGAACAAAATGTAGCCTTGGGGTTAGGAGGTTGGATAGGTGGCCAAAGGGGTAATTCCTTTCAAGACGGGAC
The DNA here is from genome assembly GCA_018584345.1 of Thuja plicata. Classification (NCBI taxonomy): domain Eukaryota; kingdom Viridiplantae; phylum Streptophyta; class Pinopsida; order Cupressales; family Cupressaceae; genus Thuja; species Thuja plicata. Next base: position 373,967 of record MU225293.1, on the reverse strand, counting down.
AAGTTTCAAAGGGAATCCATCTCAAGGAGCACCTGGACCTAAAAAATATGATCCCAAAGGAAGTCAAAATAACCAAAAAAGAAAATTTCATAGTAAAAAAAATAACAATTACAATAACAATAACAATAAAATTTGGGGTTCTCAATCTAGTAATTCTCGCAACTAGTAGCATGCAAAGTGATACCTGAACCCTCAGCCAACTCCAAGTATGCCTTAAAACTCTAGTTGGGGTAGCTATTAGCAGTCCAGTGCACCTTCTGTAGGAAGGAATTTTGTTAAGAACACCGCATGTTACTCTTGTGGCCAACATGGTCACATTGTAGTTAATTGCCCTCAGAAATCATCCCCAGTAGCCAGTTATAGACAGGCCCCTTCAGAACCAATAGTAGGTAATGTAGGAAGGGCTCACCAATTTTTTTCTACATAAGACCAAGGATAAGCCAATCATCAGGGATCAATCATCGAAGCCTGAGGTTTGTTAAGGGGTATCTCTACCACTATACTATTTGATTCAGGAGAAAAAGATTCTTTTATTTCACCTTCTTTAGTAGAGCAATGTAGGTTGAAGGCAGTAAGGTAGGAAGATAGGTGGCATGTTGAGCTAGCCTCTAGGGAAAGAATAACCTCTGACTCTTCTGTCCATAGTTGAAACTTAGAACTTGGACCTTTGTCCACCTTAGTAGATCTTCGAGTTATTCCTCTAGGCTCGTATGGAGTAGTTTTGGGTATGGATTGGTTAGATGCTCACAAAGCCACTTTGGATTGTAGAGACAAAAGTATTCAGTGTTGAGATGATTTAGGAGAACCTAAGAATATTTTTGGGGTGCAACAACCCATCTCTCTCTGCATGATTTCTATTATGTAGTTCAAGAAGTGCATGCACAAAGGATGCCAATTATTTGTAGTCTCAGTAGAGGACTTGTACCAAGGAGAAAGTATGGATGTATCAGTAGATCATCCCCTATTACAGGAGTACTTGGATGTTTTTCCCAAGGAAATTCCTGGAATGCCACCCAAAAGGGACATTGACTTCCAAATTGAGTTTGTTCCAGGAGCAGAACCAATCTCCAAAGCTTCGTACCATATGAACACACAGGAACTTAAGCTTCAGTTGGAAGGGCTCTTGGAAAAAGGATTTATCAGACCTAGTGTGTCACCATAGGGTGCACCAATAATATTTGTGAGGAAGAAAGATGGCTCTCTTCAATTGTGCATTGAATATCATCAACTCAACAAAGTCACAATCAAGAATCGGTATCCTTTACCCCGCATTGATGATCTATTTGATCAAATGAAAGGGGCAAAAATATTTTCAAAAATTGATCTCAAGTTATGATACCATCAACTTAGAATTTAGGAAGCTGATATTCATCGAACATCTTTCCGTACCAGGTATGGTCACTATGAGTTCACTGTGGTACGATTTGGGTTAACTAACGCTCCTTCAATATTCATGAGCTTAATGAATGGGGTTTTCAGAACCTACTTGGATAAATTTGTGATAGTATTCTTAGATGATATCTTAGTGTTCTCCAAAACTCTTGAAGAAAATGAGGTTCATCTTCACCAGGTATTGCATTGCCTTAGAGAAAATCAACTTTATGCCAATGCAGAAAAGTGTGAATTCTTTCAAACAGAGGTTAAATATCTTGGACACATCATTTTAGGAAATGGCATCGCTGTTGATCCTACCAAAATTCAATCCATAGTGGAGTGGCCAACTCTGACTAACGTCCCTGAAGTTTGCGGCTTTATGGGACTAGCTGGGTATTATAGATGATTTTTCAAAGAGTTCTCTCAGATAGCTCATCCCATTACTTCCTTCCAAAGGAAAGGTAAGAATTTTGTTTGGTCAGAAAAATGTGAAGCCTCTTTCCAATGTTTGAAGGAAAGATTAACCAGTGCTCCAATCTTGGTGGTTCTCGAACTATCAGGAAACTTCATAGTTTGCACAGATGCCTCACTAGAAGGGATTGGGGTGGTTCTTATGCAAGAAGGACAAGTTGTGGCTTATGAGTCTAGGAAGCTTAAAGATCATCAGCTCAACTACCCCACCCATGATCTAGAACTTGCAGCAGTAGTTCACGCCTTGGTAAAGTGGAGACACTTTCTGTTGGGTCACAAGTTTGAACTCCAAATAGATCATCGTAGCCTTCAGTATATATTCTCTCAACCTAACCTCAATTCTTGACAACACAGGTGGATGGAATTCTTATGTGAATATGAGTTTGAGGTTATGTACATCCAAGGAAAGATGAATGTGGTAGCAGATTCTTTCAGTAGGCACATACATGTTTTATCAGCACTATCCCTAAGCACAGATTTGGAGAAAAGAATCAGGGAGGCTCTCACTTCTGACTCTTAGTTTCAGGAGGTTAAGATAGAAATAGAGTCAGGAAGACCCTTGGAAGGTCAATTCTCAAGATATTCCTTAGATACCCTTGGGTTGTTGCAACAAAAAAATAGAATCTATGTGCCCATGGTAGGAGATCTTCATGCGCTTATCCTTTTAGAAAGCCACAAGGCTCCCTATTTGGCACATCCCAGGGTGAAGAAAATGTATGCTAACCTACGCCACTTGCACTATTGGTTAGGAATGAAGAGATATATTGCAGACTACATGGCAAGATGTTTGGAATGTCAGAGAGTGAAAGCAGAGCATCAACATCCCACTGGCCTTTTGCAACCTCACCTAGTGCCAGAATGGAAATGGGACATTATTTCCATGGATTTTAATATGCGACTTCTAGTTACTCCCAAGACACATGATGTTATCATGGTAACACTTGATAGACTCACTAAGGTAGCCCATTTTTATCCCATGCAGTCCTCCTACTTAGCAACTTCTATAGCTAGAGTATTCATGAAGGACATTGTGAGACTCCATGGTATTCCTAGGAATATCATATCTGATCGTGATCCAATATTCACATCAGCTCTTTGGACTTCATTTCAGCACACTTTAGGTACTCAACTCAACTTCAGTTTATCCTATCACCCCAAGACAGATGGGGAAATAGAGCGAGTCAATCAGGTTCTTGAGGATATGCTTAGAATGTATGTTATGGACAGGCAGACCTATTGGGAAGAATATCTATATTTGGTTGAGTTTTCTTATAATAATGGTTATCATAGTTCCATAGGTATGTCCACTTTTCAGGCTTTGTATGGTCATCCATGCCGCACTCCCTTAAGTTGGGACTGATTGGAGGATAGGGTACTTCTAGGCCCTAAGATGTTGCAGGATATGGAGAAGTAGGTCAAGCATATTAGAGAGCATATTTTGATAGCCCAGGATAGGTAGAAGAAGTACGCCTATGCTCACAGGACTGATGTACAATTCACTCTTTGTGATAGAGTCTTTTTGAGGGTGCGTCCATGAAAGAGTCTAATCTGTTACAGAAAAGGCTCAAAGTTGGAACCTCGATTTGTTGGCCCTTTTGAAGTCCTAGAGAGGATAGGACTAGTAGCTTATCGGCTTGCCTTGCCACCCAACCTTGCTCATAATCATGATGTATTTCATGTTTCAGTTCTTAAAAAATATATTCCTGATGTGACTCATGTTTTGGATTGGAATGCATTACAAGTAGCGGACGGGCAGCTGGCTTTAGAGTTGGTACCTATTTTGTAGTAGCGGACACTGATCCTTAGGGGTCACACCATAGATCAAGCAAGGGTTTAATGGGACCCCAATGATGATTCCTCCGCTACATGGGAGGATGCTGCTAGACTTAGAGATGCTTATCGATATCTATTTGTAGGCTTCCAGGAGTAAGCCTAACTTTAAGGGGAGGATGTAATACCCTCTCCTATGGTGATACTTGGAGTTTCTGATTTGGACATTCTATTATGATGGTTAGAACTATACATTTACATTTATGTTTTGTGGATGATGATATGTTTATCAGATGATTGATATGCTCATTTATGGTTATCATTTATATGTTTATGAGATAAGAAAACCATCTATTTTTATATTTTTTTTATGGATCTAACCCAAGGATTTGAATCTAACCATTATCATGATGTTTTAGGTTTCATGGATATGTGTCTGATGTGTTTTCATGATTCAGGACAAAGTTGTAGTTACTCACTTAGTGAGGTCCACATGATGTATCGATCCTGGTCATCTGCTTGCATATATCTAATTTGTATGTATATCCATATGTATCCATGTAATCTCTTCTTGGTGATGCAGGAGTGTAGGTACTGGGTATCGTCTCCACCTGGCTTCACAGGTTTGAGCGATCCCTCAAAATCCTTGATTGTTGTTGTTGTTACAGAGATATCACCAGGTTCCATAGGAAGGAACTCTACCTTTGATCATTTTACCTTTAGGTGGGGAGTTCCTGAGTCAGTCCCTTGTGTGGATGATGTATTTCTATGTCCTCTCAATTTGTTGGTTTTTTGGATCTTGTAATTGGTTTCTTGTCTTTTGGATTCTTTGAGAATGAGGTTTTGAGTATGGTAGCTCTAATTTTCTTCATTCTATGTTCAATTTTGTTAGTAGATTATTGATGTGAATTATTGTATGATTTAGTAATTTATCTTTATTAGTAGATACCTATGTACTAGCGTATATTTTTAGGAACGAGTTAGTATGTGATTAAATCATGTGATTTTAATATCAATAATAATAAAGAAATTGTGGTATTAATAATGTTTTATAATATTCATAATAAAAGATGTCTATGGCAAAATTAATAATAAATGTTCTAATAATAGTGGTATGTTTCACCTTATATATATCACTATTGTATTTTGTAAGAATAGGGATTAGTGTATGAATAGATAATATGTTTTATAATAATAATATTATGTTGGTGAGATGAACCTCCGACAACAATATGGTGAGAATGCATGAAATAACATAATATAGGGCAATAGTAGAACTCAGAGTGAATCTATTGGTCACGGGCCACTTCAAGGGGTAAAAGTACAAACCTGTGTCACCCTTTAACAAAGGAAGAGGACCACGACATGCAAAACTGTTGAACTTTAACGACATAAAATTGATATTTGTGTTTAGAATTTGAAAATGATGTAAACTAATGAAATGTGTAAAATTGGATCTAGTTTATGCCTATAATTTTTTTAAATTTTTTTGAATAAGTATTGACCTATTTTTTTAATTTTTGAAGTCCATTTTTTAATTGCTCAAAAAATGCTGAAAATGTAAGGTCTAGTTCCCTCCACTTTAATATATGCAAATAATCTTTTTTTCTTCTGATTTCAGAATATGTTTTAGATAACATGTACAGCTAGTGCATGAAAAAA
>MU225293.1:344614-361126 GCA_018584345.1 Thuja plicata | reverse complement strand
AAAACTAAATAACATTTTCCTAATGTTTTGTAACAGTTTTCTAATGTTTTGTAATAGTTTGGACTAATGTTTTCTAACATTTTTCTAATGTTTTACAACAGTTTCCTAATGTTTTGAAATATGTAATAAAACTAAATTAATTAACTAACTAACAAACATATGATTCTAATTAAAAAATAAATTTAAATCTACATTAAACAATATTTTATAAATAAGAAAATAAAAACAAAAAACATCAATTTAACATAATTAATTTAAGATAACAAAATTAAAAAAACATTGAAAAAACAATAATTACATTAATTTAACATAACAAAATTAAAAAAACATTGAAAAAACAATTACAAAAAAAATAAATAAAATAAAATAAAATCCTACCAATTTTCGGCCGAAGTACTCCTATTCCGCTCCGCAAATCGTGGAAGGCGCTCAGTGCAAATGAGCCGCTCAAACTGATATTGGGGTTTATATAGATTTTGGGTGTTTCGACCGAACCTGGTCCGACCGAAACACGTTTCGATCGAACCAGGTTCGGTCGAAACCCTACCACCACATGGACGCCACTTGGCACCGCGTGTGCGCCACGTATGTCCGGCCGAAACATATTCGACCGAAACATGTCCGGCCGAAATATGTACGGCCGAAACATGTCAAATGGTCCTCCAGTGTGACATAGTTTCATACTTTTACCCCAAGGGGGTAACCTCCTTTGAGCATGCTCAATATAATAAATTCTTCGGTGCCCATCAAAGGCCTCATCCTACTCTTATATACTAAGTATGAGCTAGAAAATTAATACTACCTATGCATGTGGGATAATAAAATATACTCACGGGATGACTTACAAAGCATATGCATCCAACAACCCTACACTAACAAAATAAATAGAAGAAACACACAGGTTCCTAATATCCCCTCTCTCTTAGAAGAAATCTTTGTCCTCAAAGCTTAAGGTGTGGAAATTGTTGTGAAATATAAAGAAGGGGTTCCCATGTAGCATCCTCTGGTTGCATTCTATGCCACTAAATCAAGACCTTAGAGATGGAGCGAGAGTGAAGTTAATGAGTGTGCTGGTCAAGGATTACCTCAGGCTCCAGGATAATGGATCCTTCCTTATCCATTTCAGGGAGAGTATTTTGTGCTTTGACATTTGTACCAAGAACTTTCTTGAGACAAGAAATATGAAATACTGGATGAATGCGGGAAGAAGGAGGAAGTTCCAATTTATAAGCAGTTGAACCAATCTTCTGCAGAACCTTATAAGGCCCATAAAATTTTGGGGCTAGCTTATGATTCCCTTTAAGCTTCAGGGAAGATTTATTGTATGGATGTAGACGAAGAAAAACCATATCCCCAACTTGAAATGAGCACTCAAAAAGGTGTTGATCTGCCTACTATTTCATTCGATTACGGGCCATGTGAAGATTATCCTATAAGGTGCAAAGAATCTGATCCCTAGTGCGGAGGACTATGTCAACTTCCTAGATTGGTGAGCTACTGGGAGTGTAGGGAAGGAGCACTGGAGGTGCCTGACCATAGATTGCTTCATATGGAGTCATTTTAGAGGTAGTGTGGTAAGAGGTATTGTACCACCATTCAGCTAAAGGAAGCTACTTGGACCACTGATGTTGTTGTTCGGAAGTGAAGCAGCGAAGATAAGTTTCCAAGCATTTGTTGACAATTTCAGTCTAACCATCGGTTTGTGGGTGATAGCCCAAACTCATCTTTAGTTTGGTTCCAGTTTGCTAAAATAGTTCAGTCCAAAAATGACTGGTAAAAGTTGCATCACGATCTGAGACAATGGAAGAAGGGAGGCCATGAAGACGGAAGGTCTGGCCTAGGAAGATTTGTGCAACTAAGGAGGCAGTATAGGGGTGGCTGAGGGCACAAAAATGACTATATTTAGAGAGATGATCAACCACAACCAATATCATTGTCTTGCCGCTTGATTTAGGAAGCCCTTCAATGAAATCCATAGAAATATCAGTCCAAATTTGTGTAGGGATGGGCAATGGTCCTAGCAAGCCAGGAAGGAGGGTCATTTCACCCTTGTGGAATTGGAAGGTATCACATTTAGCCACCATTTTTTGAATCATTTGTTTCATTCCTTTCCAAAAGAAGTTTCACCTTTCTCGCTCATAAGTTTTGAGGAATCTCGAGTGCCCTATCGAAGGAGAAGCATGGAGTTCATAAAAAATAGCCTGTTGCAGATCTGGGTTCTGAGGAAGCACTAGAAAACCCTTGTATCAGAGAGAAGCACCATCCCAAGAGTAATGTGGTATAGCAAAAGGATTATTAGCCATCTGGTGAATGATTTGAGATAAAGAAGAGTCACTGACATAGCCCTGCTGAACAGATGCTAACAAATTAGGAATTGGCATAGAAATAGTTGAAAGGGAAGCTTGATCATAAAATGTGCGAGAAAGAGCATCTGCCACAATATTGTCCTTACCCTTCTTGTAGGTGATCTCATAATAATACCCCATGAGTTTGCTGCCCCATTTCTATTCTGTAGGGGAGGATACCCGTTGTTCCAGGAAGTATTTCAGACTTTGGTGATCAGTCCTGATGCAAACATGACTCCCTAGGAGGTATGGCTACCATTTCTATACAGCATGCAAAATAGCCATCATTTATTTTCATAAGTAGAGAGGGCTAGATTCTTACCAGAAAGGGATTTACTAGTGAATGCAATAGGATGGTCATCTTGAAGGAGAATATCACCCAGTCCATTACTGCAAGCATCACTCTCAATAGTGAAGGGCTTGGAAAAATCTGGCATAGCGAGAATAGGTGTACTACACATAGCTTGTTTCAGTTGTTCAAATGCATTCTCAGCAACATGGGTCTAGGTAAAGGCATCCTTTTTTAACATAGCTATCAATGGTGCTAAAATCTTCTCATAATTCTTGACAAACTTGCAGTAATAGCCAGTCAACCCCAAAAAACCCTGAAGGCTCTTGAGAGTTTTAGGATGCAGCTAATTTTTCATGGCATCTATTTTTGTAGGATCCATTTGAACCCCTTGGTGTGCAACAATATGCCCGAGATACTCCACTTCCTCCTGGCCAAACACACATTTAGATAGTTTTGCACAGAGTTGATGATCAGAGAGAAGTTGTATTACAAGCTCTAGATGATGGAGATGCTCAGCCCAGGTTTTGCTATATATGAGGATATCATCAAATAAGACTAGAATGAATTTTCAGAGGTATGGCCAAAATATTTTATTCATCACTACCTAAAATGTTGAAGGAGCATTAGTGAGGCAAAAGGGTATGAATAAAAATTCATAGTGACCATCATGTGTGCAGAAGGATATTTTAGGTATATCCTCCTCATTAACCCAAATTTGATGATACCCAGGATGAAGATCCAACTTGGAGAAAAAATTAGCACCATGAAGCTCATCAAGAAGTTCATAAACAACTGAAATGGGAAACTTATCCTTTATAGTGAGATGATTAAGTGCTTGAAGATCAATGTAGAGTCACCATGACCCATCTTTTTTGTGGACAAGAAAAATTGGAGAAGAAAAGGAACTGGTACTAGGGCGAGTAATACCTTGCTTCAGTAAGTCACGAACAAGCATCTCGATTTCAGTCTTCTAATGAAATGGGTAGCGGTAGGGCCTGATCTTGGGTGGAACACTGCCAGGAAGGAGCTAAATATAGTGTTCCTCTGGGTGAGAAGGGGGTAATCCCACAGGTTTAGAAAATACACCTGAATACTTATCCAAAATTTGTTGGAGATCTGCAGGAGTACTAGAGACCGTTGATGGCTGCATCTGAATGGAATGGAGCTAAGCGATGACACCATGTGAATTCTTCTTAAGAATTTTTTCCATATGATGTGAATTGATGATGCTGAGAGACCCCAGCTATAAGCCTTTCAAAGTGTGTTGTTGCCCATTGGCTGAAAACTACATCCAAAGTTTAGCAAAATCCCATAAAATGGGGCCAAGAGTGCGTAACCATTGGGCGCTTGAAACCACATCACAGCCACCTAAGGGCAAGGAAAACATGTCAAAGTGTAGGTTATAATCTCCAATAGAGATATGCACATTTCAACATTTCCCTTTGCAAGGTAAAGTGACCCCATTGGCAATCATGACTTCAAAGCTAGAGCAGGGATGGACAAAGCAATCAGTCTGTTTGGCTATTTGGGGGTCAATGAAGTTATGAGTGCTACCAGAATCAATGAGTATAGTAAGAGAGATCTTCTTGAAGAAACCCTAGACCTGCATGGTTTGTGGATTACTGACTCCTGCCAAAGCATGGATAAATATCTCTGGTTGAGCTTCTGGAGAAGGAGGTTCAGGCTGTTGAGGCTCAACCTCATCGTCCACTATTTCGTGAGCATCTACATATTCTTCAAGTTCAGGTGGAAAATACACATCCAAGAGATAGATATTTTGCTAAATACATCTATGGCCCCGGGACCATTTCTCATCACAATTATAAAAAATCCCTTTTTCTCGCCTGGCCCGCATCTCTGTTTCAGACAAGTGCTTGATAGGAGTAGTTCTGGGAGTTGGCGTGACTCGAGGGTTGTGAGAACCCGTATTTATGAATGGAACAAAATTGGATCTGGAATGTTGTAGAGCACTAATCTTGTCCTCCACTAACTTATCCAACCCAAGGGATTCCATCATTGTAGTGAGTCAGAAAATTTTTACTTCAGAGGGAAGTGCATCCTTCAGACCACTAACAAAAGAACTGCGGAAGAATTCATTAGACAATCCCTCTGTGTGATTAGCTAATTTTTCAAACTCTATCTGGTATTCTCTTACAATGCCTATTTGGCACAATTTAGTGAGTGCTCCTATCAATTCATCAAAAGCACTAGGGCCAAAGCGCTCCAAAAGGAGTGTGCACAATTCTGTCCATGTTGGGTCTACATTAGCCTTGATGTACCAACAGAACCATTGAAGAGCTTCATGTTCCAAATGAAAAGATGCAAGTGGGACTTTGTTGTTATCCAAAGTATTATGCAAGCTGAAATACTTTTCTACCCTTTAAATCCATCCATTCAGATCAGTACCATCGAAGCGAGGAAAATCAAGCTTCAGTCCGTGAAAATTGCCAGAAGAGAACCCAGAGTCTCCATAATGGTTTTGGTTCATGGCTGAATGCTGAAGGGTGAGGCCAAGAAATTTTTCATCCGGATCTTGAGGTTTGGTTTTGAGGGATGCAAGCTCTTCCTCCATGATTTTTTCTCCTGTACGTGTAACAACCATAAAGCTATTTTTTTTTTTTCGGAAATTGGTAGAAAACGAGAAACAAAAACTTTTTCAGTTAGGGCAAACTTGGATTTGGGCAAAACTCATATGGGAAAGGGGTATTTGATGAGTGGTTGGACACATTTTGATGAAAAGGGAAAAATAAAAAATGAGGGTTTCAGGGTTGGGGAGGAAAAATGAGATGAGCAGTCCAAGAGGGACAAGGGAGAAGAATTAGGAATTGAACCTTGTGGCCCAGTTTGGTGGCGATTGGATGAGAAGCAAAAAAGATACAGAAAACCCTAAAATTAGATAAATGAGGGATTTAGGGCTTTGATATATAGAATTTGGGGTAGGGTCATAAAGGAAGGAAGTATGCAGAATGGTATTTCAAGGGTTCTGAGGAACTATGAGAGGAAACGGGAAGAAAGAAAGGAAGCTATGGCTAAAAAATAGAAAAAAAATTGATGTAATTTCCACCCAGCAAGCCCAAGAAAGTGCTCTGATACCAGATGAGATGAATCTCCTATATCAATATGGTGAGAATGCACAAAATAATAGAATATAGAGAAATAGAAGAACTCAGAGTTAATCTATTGATCGCGGGCCACTTCGAGGGGGTAACCTACTTTGAGCAAGGTCAATACAATAAATTCATCGGTGCCCATCAAAGGCCTCAACCTACTCTTATATACTAAGTAAGATCTAGAAAATTAATACTACCTATGCATGTGGGATAATAAAATATACTCACGGGATGACATACAAAGCATATGCATCCAATAACACTACACTAACAAAATAAACAGAAGGAACACACAGGTTCCTAATAGTTTGCAATAATATTTATAATAATAGTAATATATGTACACATAGGCATATGGGTGCACACATATGCATATGCATACATATATTTATATAATTATTGGTGAGTAATTAAATATTATATTATATTAATAAAAAATTAAATAAGTTAATGATATGGTAAATGTGTTGTAAATAATAATTACTATTACCTTCCTGAAATAAAAGAAACATAAATCAGATTATGGTAATAGGTAAATATAATTATATCTCTTCCAGGAAAGGATTTAATGATATTGTTTAAGCCTAACTATTAATTGATGGATAGTTGGGATGGTTACATCGGTTGGATTACCCGTACAACCACTTCCTCCATTCTCTTTAAAGGAAAGACTTTCCTGTGTGTGGGGAGTTGGCATGGGAAATTTTAATTTGAGGAGAGGCTTTATCTTTGATAGAATATTGCTATATTTTAGAGAAGAGAGAATTGATTTTTCTCTGAGAGGATGTGAATGAGATTTCTTCCGGAAGAGGTTGGAGCTTGTATATAGAAGGAATTTGAAGGAGTGCTTGGAGTAGGTTGGAAATCTTGGATCTTCTGCTCTCCAATGGTTTCTCTTTGCTGGACTCCAGGTATGATCTATCCTAGAGATAATCCTTCTTGAGTGTTTGTTGCTTGATTGTATTTCCATTTTGTTCTTCTTGTTTACTTTGAGCCTGCAATTTAAAAGAGGATTATTCTATTATAACATGGTTTTAATTTTATGTGAAATAGTCTCAGGGGAAAGGATAGTTATGATATATTATTGCATAAACTATTGTGCTTCCTCTTGTGGGCGTGTGTTACCATTTATTCCTGAGATGCTATATTGAATAGCTACTGGCTGAATTAATGTAGGATCCAATGCAGATTTGTGATTATGTTCCAGTGTCTTGTCTTCTATGTGGTAGGAGATAGTTTAAAATAATAGATTCTTAAATATGTATTGGTTGTTCATATGTTTTTATAATCTGAATAGTGCTTCCAGGATTTAGAACTATTATTCCAACCTTACTGTTCCATACCCGTTTAGCACCACCTTTCTTTGTCTAGATCTAGGGCGTTGTTTTGTTTTGTAGTTTTCTGTCATTTTCTCTCATTCTATAGGAATGTGCATATTTTAATCACCTTTTAGATTTTGCATTCTGTGAAGAATCACGCAGTTTGGTGAATGAAATGTGAAGCCTGCAGTTTGATTCAATCCAGAGTTACTAGTATTATTTTGTTGCCGTGTTTGGATTTTGGGTTTGTTTCGTATATAGAATCCCAAGTTTGTATTATAATTTTTTATTTTTTATTTACTCCTGAGTTGTATCTAGATTAGGGTTTCTATCATTATTAATTGTCCCCGAGTTCTATTTAATCTCAAGTTCAAGTTAGTATTATTAAGGTATAACATTTAGGGTTTGTGTATACAATTTAGTATTATAAAGGTTTGTTTATACAAGTATGTATAAAGAAATTAGGTACCTTTCTAGATGATTGGGATAGGTTTCAGCTTCCTAGGAGTTAAGATGCAACTTCTATATTTTAGATTTTTTTTTTAAAATTAGACTTAGTTAAATTTCAGGCACGTGAGATTTTACAGAGCATTGTGTTTTGGCATGTGAAATTTTGTGTAACTTTAAAATATGTTCCTTACATGATTGGTGGAGGTTATATGGTGCATTTAGATGCTTTAATAGGGTTAGGATGTGTGTAGGAAGTAAGATTAGGGTTTAGGATTGTCTAGGAGTATCAGGACCATTCTATGCCTCCCTTAATGTTCCTAATTTTCCTAAACATCCCTAAGTTCTACCTTATTATTTTCTATTCTTTGATGCAATTCTCAAATTTGTTTATGATGTGTTTTTACTACATGTATGATGTATTTGTGATGTGTGGTTTAAGGGTAGAAAACCTAAGAACACTAAGTGAGTGGCTCTCAATGCTGGGCCGGGGCCCTAAGTGGCTAGAACCAGGATAACTGAGTGAAGAGTTATTTAACAAGTGAAAATTTAATTAAACTTATGGGAATGGGTTCAAGCACTAAAAAGATTAATGTATGCCTCACCCATTCCATTAGCACTAGTATAGGCTATGGATGGGAGTGGTAGAAGGTACCTATGCGGAGGTATGATCGAATGGTGCTTGTCTGTATGAAAGGCATTCGATTCCGCATGTGCCTACTTGAGAGCCGGGGCCTAGAGTGGATAGTAATAGTACAACACAAGGGGTGAGGGCTATCTAATGACACTCACTTAGGTTGTTTCTTAGAGCTTCTACCAAGCCTTAGAACCTTTGGGAAAAGATTTTATACTTTGATCTTCTTTCATTTGCTATTTAGGAAAGGTTACCCAACCCTAGGTATGGCCTAGCTATCACTTCTTTGTGGACCTTGGTGTTTATCTCCTAGCATGGGGGAGTGGACCTTTTCATATCCATGTGGTTTGGTGGTAAATATTTTTATCAAAGTATCTTTTGTGGATGCGGTGCTTGAGGAGTCATGCTTGCTTAATGTTCCAGTTTTGAAGAATGAAGACTTTAACTTTCATGATGTAAAATTATTGTTACCTCCCAAGAGGAGATGAATGTAATGTAATCATAAATGTACTTCAAAATGATTTATTTGGAATGGGTAGAGTTAGGGAAACAAAAAAATGGAAAGCATGAACTTTAAGTATATGATGTTGGAAAAGAAAAGGATTTTGTAACATTCCAAGTAAAGTAGTATGTTTCTCATTATTGTTGATTAAGTGAAAAGGTATTTAAAAACAAATGTAATATTTGTAATGCATCAAATGATTTAGACGATTCTATTTTCTTTAAAAGTTATCCCATTCATAAAGGATACTTAGGAATAAAAATGGATTTAAATGGAAAATTGAAATGAAAGTACTTTGTATTTCTTTATAAAGAATCTACAAATGTTGAGATGTAGTTTGCTTAAGAAGTAAATCAAGTTGCTAGTACACTAAATGGAATTAAATAAATTATGCATTTATTAAGAAGGGAACCTTAGAGGAAGCTAAGTTAAACTATGTTCTGTTCATGTAATTCTTTAAAAATTCAAAAAAATTCATAAATCATTACTTAGGTTTTCTTTTATAAAGAGAATCTTTGTTTTCTTCCCATTTTCCCTTGCGGGGCATGCCAATAACTATTAGATATAGATTTCCTATTCCTAGAATAGAAGATTTATTGGATTGTTTGGGGGGTTCTAGGTACTTCTCTAAAATTGATTTGAAAAGTGGTAACTACCAAATTAGGATGAAAGAATTTGATTAGTGGAAGTCAGTCTTTAAGGCTATAGAGGGGTTATATGAATGGTTAGTTATGCCCTTTGGGCTTACCAATGCACCTAGTACTTTTATGAGGGTGATGAATGAAGTATTGAAAGACTACATAGGTTTATTTTTGGTTGTCTATCTAGATGACATCCTCATTTTTAGAAAGACAAAGGAAGATCATATGAAAAAATTGGAGTTAGTGTTGAAGAGGTTGCAGGAAGAAAAGCTCGGGATCAATCTTCAAAAGAGTGAGTTTATGAAGAAAGAACTAGTCTCTACCTAGGATTTGTAGTTTCCTAAGGAGACTTGAATATGGATAAGGAAAAAATAGAGGCCATATTGAACTAGCCTACTCCTAAGAAAGGGATAGAAGTTAGGAGCTTCCATGGGTTAGCCCAATTCTATAGGAATTTTATTAGAAGATTCAATGAAATTTTTGCTCTAGTCCTAGAGACCATTAAAGGAGGGTTGAAAACCAAATTTCTATGGACCAAGGAAGCTAATGAGGGGTTTGAAAGGTTGAAGAGAGAAGTAGCCACTCAAACTATATTTTTGTTACCAAGTTTTGACAAACCTTTCATAGTAGAGTGTGATGCAAGAACCATAGCAGTGGGGGTTGTCTTAAGCTAAGAAGGTAGGCCAGTGGCATTCTTCAGTGAGAGATTGAATGAGGAAAAGTCTAGGTAATCTTCCTATGACTTGGAGCTATATGCTCTTGTACAATCCCTAAAGAAATGGAGGCATTATTTATTTCCTAAAGAGTTTGTTGTCTTTATAGATAACCAAGCATTGAGTTATACCAATACTCAAGACAAACTTAGTTTGAGACACATCAAATGGATGGAGATTTTGTAGTCATACACCTTCACTATTAAGAATAAGAAGGGGGTACAAAATAAATTTTTAGATGCCCTTAGTAGAAGGATTCTTACCATACAAGAGATTCAGTTGTAGAGTACATGGGTTGAAGGGTTCAAGGAACTTTATAAAGGAGATGCAGAATTCTCAGTGATCTACAAGGTGTGAAAAGAGTTTGATAATCACTTTCATAGTGAGTATGCATACTACACTATTCAAAATGGATTGTTGTTCAAGGGGAAATAGTTATGTGTTCCAAGGGGATCCATGAGGGAGAACCCCATCTAATAAAAGTATAATGGGAGTTTAAGTGGACACTTTGGATTGAACAAGAATTTGGATCTACTGGAGAGATTATTTAGGTGGCCAAAAATGCAAAGAGATATAAGGAGATATGTAAAGCAGTGTGGAGTGTGTCAAAAATCAAAAGGAACTTCATTAAATGCAGGATTATATCAGCCATTTCCCATCCAAAGTAGACCATGGGATTGCATAAGTATGGATTTTATTGTGGGACTACCTTGGACACATACTAGTTTAGACAATGTGTTTGTGGTAGTGGATAGATTTAGCAAAATGAGCCATTTTGTCCCATGCTAGACAACACATGACACTAACCATGTTGCCCATTTTTTTTTAAAGAGATAGTGAGGATACATGGCTTGACAAAAATCATAGTTCCAGACAGAGATGTGAAGTTTATGGGACATTTCAGGAAGACACTTTGGAGAAGGCTAGGAACAAACTTGTCACATATCTCATCTTATCATCCTCAAATGGATGGCCAGACAGAGGTGATCAACATGGTACTTGGAAATTTTTTGAGATGCCTGAAAAAATAATATGGACAAAGTTGGGAGCAAGTGATACCTCAGGAAAAATTTGCCTACAATGATAGCACAAATGAGACCATAGGTAAGAGCCCATTTGAGATTTTTTATGGATTACACTCAAGGGGTGTACTTGAGTTGAGAGATCTACAAGGTTATGAAGGGATCAGTGGTCATGCTGATGATTTCTCTTAGTCAATGAGAGGGGTACATGAACAAGTTAGAAAGACATTAATGGAGGAAAATTAGAAGTTGAAAGCCAGGATAGATGAGGGAAGAAGAGATCTGCAATTTGAAGTAGGTGATCTAGTAATGGTGTTTTTGAACAAGGCTAGGCTACAAAATGTGATACCCAGTAATCTTCAGATGAAAAGGATTGGTCCTTGCAAGGTGTTGGCCAAGTATGAACCCAATGCCTATAAGGTGGAACTACCCAAGGAGATGTCAATGTCTCCAATCTTCAATGTGAAAGATTTGATAAAGTATAAAGGGCCAGAAATTGATAAAGTATAGTGTTGTACTTAGGTGAAAAAGGATGTGGAGGAGTTCAAGACTCTGGATCAGATCAAACCATAAGGTGAAAGGATACTAGATTCAAGAGTGAAAAAGAAGACCAGGCATAAGATCTATATGGAACATCTAATGAAGTCGAGGTAGAAACTAGAGTCAGAAGCTACTTGGATAGCTGAGAGCGACTACAAGGAATATGGAATTAGTGAGGACTTCCTGAAACCATAGGTACCCTTAATTGTTTGTTACAGGGGGAGAATGGTGCAAGAGCACCCTAAGGTCTTGGATAGATCTTTTGTCATTTTTGTCTTGTAGGTTGGTTTGGCCAACCATCAGTTAATAAGGACTATGTTATAAAGTCCCAAGTGTGTCTAAAGGTGTGACTAGGGTTAGTAATTATTAGGGTTTAGTATTTGTTGAGGTCAAGTTGCTTCTAGGGGTCTATATCCTTATAAGTCAACCAAAATGTCAAAGGGTTGACCAAAACTCAAACATGGAGTGGAATTCATGGTTTTGATGTTTTTGAGTTTTTTAAGGTCATATTATAAGTTTTAGGACCAATTTGGGGCATTGGAAGTGATAAAATGTCAGTTTGGCAAAAGATGTAAAGGTTGTCATGACAACTTTTGCAACTTTGTAAAGTTGTCATGACAACATTTCCTAGCTTTTAGGAAAGGGCTTTAATGGTGCCCAAATCCCAACATGAGGGTCTGAAAAAGTGAGGATAAGGTATATAAGGTGTAAAAAACCCTAATCCAAGGGTTAGTTGTCATTTTTTATGGAATGTGTGTGAGGAAGAAAGGATTTAGACTGTATTTTCATGACAGTGCTCAGATCCAGTTGTTTAATGGATTGAAACTACTTAAGCAATGTGTTAAGAAATTTTATGTTGGAATTTAATTACTTCTTGTGGCATTTAATTGATCATTTTGTGTGACTGGTGAAGGATTTGTGAATTCTTTTGTTCTCACTGTTTCGCTGTTTGGTTCTGGGGCAACTATGAAAATATGCCTCCCTCTTGAATTCTCGTGGTCAAAATCCTATGGCCTCTTGGATTAAAGTAGGGGACTCCATTTAAATTGTGTATATAGGTTTTATAGTCATTTTATGTAGGGGAAGAAATTTTAGCATCAAGCCCTAGGCGAGTGCAAGTGCATTCTGGTTAGGTGCTTGAATGGAGCAATAGCAAGAAAGCTTGCTCAGTGGATTGGTTGAATCCAACCAATGGTTAGGGAATGTAGAAAGGAGAATCCTTGTTATTTATATGCAAGGATATGTTCAAGGGAGTTGTGGAAGGAAATCAAAATGAGCCAAGAAACCAGACTGTGTACATGTTCCCTAAAATCCATGAAAATAGGGGTTTCTTGGAAAACTAGTTTACGGATAGAGTACAAACTTGAGACCTTGAAAATCCTAGAGTAGAGGAAAAGAAACAAGAAATTTGTAATTATTTCCAAAGTTTGGTAAGGGATTTTAGGAGAAAATCCACTTTTTTAGGGAACAGGAGGGCTAATTAGGCCTAAAAGACTACAAGGCCCTAAGAAATAGAAATATTGAACCCGATTGAAACTAGGGTGGAAGATACCCAAGATTGGATCTAGGGGAGTTGAAAGAGACCTAAATAAGTTCAATAATCCTATCCCAAAGAAGATAGGATAGATGTGAGAGTAGATGACCAAGACAAGCCATGGATGTGAAGAGTTATAGAGAAGGACCTAGTGTGAATTTGAACTTTTTGGAGAGTTCCTAGTGAGTTGGAGGATCAGATAGGAATCCTCTAGTTGGGGTGGTGAAAGGAACCCTAAGAAGACAAAGAGAAGGTCTAGTAGAGAGCAAGAAAGCTCTAGGAGTGGGAGCTCCCCATCATAGGGACACACTCTATCATATCTCTTGATACAAAAGGATATTCAAAAAATGGTTAGGAGTATAGGTACCCATTTCAGAGTTACACAACATATGTGAAAATAAGGTGGTACTATTTTGTAATAGAGACCTCAAATTTTGACTTATTTTAAGCAAATTGTGCCTTATTAGGCCTGTTTTCAAACAAAGCCTTCTAAAAAAATGCACTATAAAATTCCCAATTGTTCCAATAGTTTTTATTCTTCACAAAAATAACAAAACTACTTCTTATTGGCGTGTAAACACAAATAAATCCTTTATAATTTCAAATTTCTCATAACACTTTAGTTTTCATAGTTAAATCACAATGTTTTGGGTTAGGGCATCAATATAATAAGATCTATCACCATTTTTTGGGTCTATAAGTTCTATAATCTTATTCTTCCCTTAGTAATCTTTAAAAAAATCATTTTTACAAAGATTTCCAATGGTGTCAAGTGCCCAAATGAATGATTTCTTATCAAACCATTTTTATGTGAGGGTTTCAAACTTGTCCTCACAAAAATAATTATAAATTTTGATAAATTTCTTGAAAATGCATTATACTTGATTAAAAAAGAAGCTAATGGAGATATTTAATCATTTCCATACTCCATAGATAAAGAAATTAAATTATAACATTAGGGAAATCATGGTAACAAAGGAAAATTAGTCAATTCTTGTAATAGTCAAGTTTTTCGTTAAAGATCTCATCCCAAAATTCTTCTCCCACTTCGACCAAATATCCATTCAAAATTTCAAGATATTTTTACATACTTTTACATCAGTTTCAACCACTTTAATTGACTTTCAAATCAAATGACTCTTAGTGACAACTTTTCAACTTTTGGGGACAACTTGACAAACATTGTGAATGGACCAAACATGTCTTCCTAATCATCAAAAAATGCCTAAATAAGTACAAATGTACCTTTTAACATGATCACATGCAATATAGTCCTCTTTCAAACTTTTTTACAATATTTTATTACAATGACAACATTTGAACTATGATGACAACCTTTTGACAAAATGTGTATAGCCTGACACTTTAAATAAAATGACTCAAAAAAATTCAAATCAAACTCAAAATGGTCCAAATTGATCTTATTTGCAAAAACCAAACTCCAAAACTCTTAATTCCTAACCTATGACCATATTAGACCATAAGCGGACTTGGTTCCCCTACACCATACAATCGGCCTAGAAAAGTTTCCAAGACCCTTGGAAAATGGGCTACAACTTGTTCACCTTTAAAGACTCCATGCCTTTCACCTCTTAAGGAACTTTCAGAAAATAAGAAATAAGTCACTATTTAGAGGAGATGGTTCAAAGTAACATATGTATATATTGGGTCTTGTGGATGGTAAAACCCTCATTTTCCATTTTTATCCTATAGGGAAAGGAGTTCTTTTGAATGGAAAACACGGAGTAGGGTAAGGTATCATGGCGTGGAGAAGTATTGAAACAAGCCAAATGAACTTATGTCTTCATTCTGAAGTAGTGATTTTTAAAGAATCTGGTGACAAGAGAGATGTGTTCCATAGGGTTACTTGTTTGGTTAAGAAATGGTTTTCAACTTATTTTTTTGAAATATGCTTGATTGGATTTGATATGTCTACATGTTGTAGAGGTTGATCCCAACCTATGCATCATATTCTACCCACTGTATCATATATAACTAAATAAAATGGGCACAATACCTTGTGAAATAAGTGTTTGGAAGTTTTTATGAGTGGGGGAGGTCATTTGAGGGCTTCAACTTCATACCCTAATTGATTTTAATTGAAGTTGAGGCTTGAAAATTGAGGAACAAACATATAAATTGCAATAAATGTAATGAATTGTGACTTTAGAAGGTTTGGAGGGCTTAAAAAGACCTAATTTAATGTTTTTGAGGTGTTGGTAGATTTTTGAGAGGTTTGAGAGTGACATATTTAATAAACCCTCTTTGTATGCAAGCCTAGAAGTCCTACAACTGAGATTGTGTGTTGGATGAATTTGTGAGAGTTCCCATTGATATAAATTATTGATTTGGTATATTTAAACCTTGAATAGGCTATTGACATAAATTTCTTGGTTTAGGGGAGTGTTTAGAGGGTATGTTCTTTGTAAAACATGCCTAATTGGTCCTTAAAAAACCAAAATAAGCAATTTTTGACCAAGTTGTTCCAAATCACCACCTATCAAGTTTTACATATGTTTGGTATCTCCCAAGTTATGAACCTAAAACTTAGTTTTGAGGGATACCAGGAACAAACCCTCATTGTGGAGGAAGTTTGGTTGAATCTCCTTATGACGATTCTTACAACCTACCTCTACTTCAAATGATAAATGTTACAATATGACCCTAATTAAATCTTATTATATAATGAATGGTATATTATGACCTTATTACATACAACATTGACACCAAATATCAAAACTCTATATAGGACCAAATTTTCTAAGCAAGGCTAGGTGCCCCTACACCACTAGATATAGACAATCCAAAAGAAATAAATTACTAATGAAGTGAAAATCTAATATCAAGAAGCATTATATAGAAACATGAGAGAATATACCAAAATACTCAAGAGACCTAATGTAAAATTATCTTAGTAATGTAAGTAGCTTATAAGAACAAGTGAAGACCTAACAATACAAAATTTATTTATGTATTTATAATAAAATTGTGCATATTAGGATATAATAAAATGCTACACATTACAATATGAAAATGTAATAATAAAAAATTCTTTTATGTATTTATAATCAAATGTTTTGCATTACGATATACAAAATTTGGCCTCTCAGTGTTTACAAATGAGCAAAATGGCCACTTATATATACAAAATGTGGCATCTAAATATGCACATGACAACTAATTACCATTTAAATATATAAAATTTGGCATCTAAATATGCACATGATAGATCATTACCATTTATATATAAGAATTTGGCATCCAAATATGCATATAGAACATGTCATGGCCATTTATATATACAAAAAAAGTAAATTTACAATGTTCCGAATATATATATATACATAAATATATATATACATATATATATATATATATACATATATATATATACATATATATATACATATATA
>MU225293.1:293055-307952 GCA_018584345.1 Thuja plicata | reverse complement strand
AATGTTATATAGGTAACTTTGTAGTAGTTTACCTAGATGATATACTGGTTTACAGTAAGAGTAGAGAAGAGCATCTCAAGCACTTGGATATAGTGTTGAGGAGATTGCAAGAAGAGAAACTAGCCATTAATTTGGAGTAGTGTGAATTTATGAAGAAGGAATTAGTTTACCTTGGGTTTGTGGTGTCACAGGGTAATCTAAAGATGGATGAAGATAAGGTCAAAGCTATTCTGACATGGCCTACACCTAAGACAGGTACTACTGTCAAAATTTTCCACGGTTTGGCTCAGTTTTACAGGAAGTTCATCAGAAATTTTAGTGGAATATGTGCCCCAATGTTGGATACAATAAAGGGTGGAGTGAAAACTAAATTTGTGTGGAAAAACAAGGCTAATGAAGGATTTGAGAAACTGAAGAAAGAGGTGGCCACTAAGCCAGTGTTGGTTTTACCTAGTTTTGAAAGATTGTTTATGGTGGAGTGTGATGCAAGTAACATTTCTGTTGGAGCAGTGCTAAGTCAGGAAGGAAGACCTGTTGCCTTTTTCAGTGAAAGGTTAAATGAATCAAAGACCAGGTATTCTTCCTATGACCTTGAGTTATATGCATTAGTGCAAGCATTGAGAAAGTGGAGGCATTATTTGTTTCCTAAAGAATTTGTAGTTTATACTGATAATCAATCTTTAAGCTTTATAAACACTCAAGAGAAGCTCAGCTTAAGACACATTAAGTGGATGGAATTCCTACAGTCTTATACATTCACCATTAAGCATAAGAAAGGTCAGGTGAAAAAGGTTGCAGATGCTTTGAGAAGAAGAATACTGACAGTGCAGAAAATACAGCTGAGAAGCATTGGAGTAGAAGAATTCAAGGATTTGTATGCAGGGGATGAAGATTTTGCAGAAGCATAGAAGGTATGCTCTAATTTTGAAAATCATTTTCACAGTGAATTTGCTAACTACACTCTACAAAATGGTTTTTTGTTTAGGGACAATCAATTATGTGTTCCGAGGGGTTCCATGAGAGAGAACCTGATACAAGAAAAATACAATGGATGTTTGAGTGGAAATTTTGGATTGAACAAGACTCTGGAATTAGTAAGTAGATACTATTACTGGCTGAAGATGCAGAAAGATGTGAGGAGATATGTAGAGCAATGCACAGTTTGTCAGAAAGAAAAGGGGACCTCTACAAATGCTAGTTTTTATCAACCACTACCCATACCAGATAGGCCTTGGGAATTTTTGAGTATGGATTTTATTGTGGGGTTACCTAAGACAAAGACTGGTCATGATAGCATTTTTGTTGTAGTAGACAGGTTTAGCAAAATGAGTCATTTTATACCTTGCAAAACCACTAATGATGCCAGTCATATTGCTCATTTGTTTTTCAAGGAAATAGTTAGAATTCATGGTTTGCCAGTAAGTATAGTGTCTGACAGAGATGTCAAATTCATGGGTCATTTTTGGAAGACCTTATGGAGAAGATTGGGAACTAACTTGTCCCATAGTTCTTCCTACCATCCTCAAACTGATGATCAGACAGAAGTTATCAACAGAGTGTTGGGAAACTTGCTTAGATGCTTAACAAAGGAGTATGGCCAAGCCTGGGAACAAGTGTTACCACAGGCAGAATTTTCTTACAATGATAGTGTCAATAGGACTACAGGGAAAAGCCCATTTTAGATTGTATATGGAATGCATCCACGTGGAGTTTGTGAACTCAGAGAGCTAAAAGGACAGGGAGTGATAAGTGGACATGCTGATGACTTTGCACAGTCTATGAAGGAGATACATGATCAGGTGAAGAAGGATTTGATTGAAGCAAATCAAAAATTAAAAGAGAAGGTAGATGAAGGAAGGAGAGAAGTCCAATTTCAAATTGGGGATTTGGTAATGGTACATCTGAACAAAGCCAGATTACAGAAGGGGATTCCTACTAAGCTGCAAATGAGGAGAATAGGTCCCTGTAGGATATTGGAGAAGTATGGGCAGAATGCCTATAAAATTGATTTACCTAGCAATTTGGATATATCACCTATTTTTAATGTGCAGGATCTTATTCCATACAGAGGACTAGTGATACCTGAGAGTACTCAGCAGATGGAGATAGGAAAAGATGTTCAAGATATACAGGTGAAGACTAAGTCCAAGTTGCAGGCTGAGAAAATCCTGGATTCACGAGTTCAGAAGACAACTCGATGAAAGGTATACAAAGAATATCTTGTCAAATGGTTAGGGTTACCAGAAGCAGAAGCGACATGGCTAGATGAAGAAACCTGCAGAAAACAAGGAATTAGTTTGGCATTATTGCTGACTAATTCAACCTAACTCTTCCTTCTCAGTGGGGGGGAGTATGGTGCAGAGCACCCTAGGGTTTTAGCTCCAAAACCCTAGCAGGTCTAAATAGAGTTATCAATGGAGTAGATCACAGTTAGTGGTTAGTCCTTTTTCACTAAACATTAAACAAGTCGCAAAGTCACAGATGACCAGTAGAGAAAAGAAAATAGTGAATCGCAAACTCGTGAGCTAGCCAGTGGTTAAGTTCCTAAGTGAGTGAGTGAGCGACAATGAGCTCATCACACAGTCGCAGGCGGTTAGCAGTTCAGTGAAGACAGTGCGCGACAATGCGAAGACAAGGTATCACATGCCCACGAGGTGATGGACGGTTAGTGCAAAACCAGTGCGACAAGGTGACAACTAACTCATTGCACAGTCAGCGGTCTATTGATAGTCAGTCTGGAAACAGCGTGACAATGCGATGACCGTCTACCGCACAGTCACCGTTCAACCAGTGGTTAAGTTCTAAGCAGTGCGAGTGCGCGACATCCATGCATCACATACTCACAGATGAATCATCAGTTCGGTTCAAACCATTATGGGGGCGCGACTACCATCTATCACTCAGCCGTAGACTAATCGACAGCTCAGGTCAGAGTGTTGTGGGTATGCGACGATGATGCATCACTCAGTCGCAAAGGAAATGGCAACGTGATTAGAAGCATTGCAAAGCGCGCGATGAGTGCTCATCGCTCAGTCGTGAGGGAAAAAATCAGCTCAGTTCAAGCAGTGCGGGAGCGTGACGAGCATTGTATCACTCAGTCACAGAGTAAAGGTCAGCTCAGGTCAGAAGCATGGTGAGTGCATGACATCAAGCCATCGCCAAGTCGTAGGATAAAAGCATGCATAGTGTTTGAGTCTCGCGACAGTGTGACTAATAGACAGAGGTAGTAAATATGTTGACTTGTCAACATCGCAGAGGGAATTAGAAAGGTCAGTGACATGGAGGAAAAGGAGATCCACGTTGATAGCCATGAAGAGATGAGAATGATGACAGTTACAGGAAGAAGATAAAGAGCCGAGGCAGTTAAGAATCTTTAGACGGCAGGTAACCTAAAAATGGTTACAACCAAGAACAGACCAAGTATAAAAATGAATGAAATAACCCTGTAACAGAGGTTGGAGAAATTTGAGATAGAGCAGAATAGCATAGAGCATTTGTATTTACATTGTAATTTTCAAGCTTTCAATAAAAAGATAGTTTCCTGTGTTCTGTGTAAAACTTGTTTTGTGTACAGACTTCTGTAGAGTAAGATTTTGAATTTAGTTCAGTACTATGGATTCTTTTTGACTCTGATAATCCATCCTATGGAGTGTGACTGTCAAAAAGCATCCCCCATGTATTTTATTTTTGTTTCAGTGTTTGTGTTGGAGGAGAGGCTAGTCAGAATGGTAGACAAGTCCTAGGCGAGCTTAAATGGTCTGGCTAGAGAACTTGTAGGAGAGAGAGATAGAAGGAGAAGGTGCATGACCGACTATATTCAGTCATGAAGAGTAAGATACAGTGAAGAGGGAGACTTTTCAGTGGGTAGGAAGCCTAGGAGAGAGGGAGAATAGAAGTCCCTCTGGTTAGGGTCTGAGAGGAACCCTAAGAGACTCAAGTGTGAGTCTAGAGGATCCTGAAGTGAATAGGGTCCATGGTAAGATTCCTAGAAGAAAGTAGGAATCTAGGATAGTAAGGTGACCTCCCCATCAATATGGGAAAATCAATATGCATCAACCCAAAATTACTCTCTCTCAATACAATCTTTTCAATATCCTCAAGACAAATCTCTCAAAAATAGTAGGGATTTTCATGTAGATTCCTTCCCCCTTTGGTAGCAATGGAAAATGGCTCCATAACTCATTTGTAGTCTTTTTTAAGGTGTATCTTTTTAAAATCTTCATGTCCATCAACCAGGTGCAAGATCACCCAAATGTACTCCATAGTATTCTCCTATGATCACTCCCGCTAAGGAGTATATCTATACATCAAATCTAGAGAATGATATTGCTCTTAGATCCACTGGACTGATGCACATCTGCATCATTTAATTACCATTGGGAGGGGCCACCACCCTAAGCATGCCTCTCATATATTCAAAAGCATCTTTTGGAAAAAATTTGGTAAATAGATCAGTTATCTGTTCCTTTGTGCTAATATATTCCAGTTTAATCTCTTTATCTACTATCTTCTCTCTCAAGAAATGATACTTAATAGAAATATGTTTAGTCTTTGATTTCATTACATGATTCTTTGACATATTCACTATTCTAGTATTATCACAATGGATATCCCCTAGTTCTTGAAAAAATATTCCAATGTCCTCCAGCATTTGTTTCATCCAAACAACTTGTGTACAGTTTATTGTAGCAACAACATACTCTGACTCAGTAGTAGATTGAGCAATACAGTTCTGCTTCTTGGTCAACCAAGAAACCAATCTTTTTCCAAGGAAAAATGCACCACCACTTGTACTCTTACTGTCATCCACATTACCTGCCCAATCAAAATCAGTATAAGCCTGCAAAGTAAAATCTTCTGATTTTTCATACCACAATCCATATTCTATTGTCCCTTTCAAATATCTAAAAATTCTTTTTACAGTAGCAAAATGTGTTTCTTTAGGATCTACCTGATATCTAGCCACAATTCCAACTACATTGGTAATATCTAGTCTAGTGTGAGTTAGATATTATAGACCTCCAATCATTGATCTGTACTTTGTCTGAACAACATTTTGAGTCTCATCACTATTAGATAGTTTGTTCCCAGTTACCATAGGTGTCCCAATAGGTTTACAATCTTCCATTCCAAAAAAATTTGACATTTCCTTAAGATAATTGGTCTAAGATATAAAAATGCCATTCTTACTCTGATTAATTTGCAAACCAAGAAAAAATTTCATCTCGCCAATCATTGACATCTCAAATTCATTTTCCATTTCTTTACCAAACTTCTTACTCATCTTTTCATTGCCTCCAAAAATGATATAATCAACAAAAACTTCTACATTGTAGATTCCATCTTCATCAGTTCTCAAATATAAATTATTGTCTACATTACCTTTTTTGAAACCAAGATGAAGTAGATATTTTTCCATTCTTGCATACCATGCTCTTGGTGCCTATTTCAGTACATAAAGTGCCTTCTTCAGTCTGCAAACCATGTTTTCATCATCTGTCAAATGAAAACCATCAAGTTTCTCAATGTAAACTTCTTCTTCTAGATCACCATTCAAGAATGATGACTTCACATCCATCTAATAAACCTTAAAGTCTTTATGTGCAACATAAGCAAGAAATAATCTCATAGCTTCCAATCTACCAAAAGGAGAAAATGTTTCTTCATAGTATATGCCTTCATGTTGTGAATAGCCTTTACATACCATTCTTGCCTTTTTCTTACCACTGTTCCTTCCTCATCCATCTTATTTTTGAAAACCCATCCTGAACCAATCACTTTTTTGTTCTTAGTTCTTGGAACCAATTCCCAAGTATTGTTTTTCTTTATCTTTTCAAGTTCTTCTTCCATAGGTTTAGTCCAAGATTCATCTCTACATGCTTCATCAGTAGTCTTTGGTTCAACATGAGAAATCAAACATATCTCATCTCTATCTCTAGATCTAGTCATCATACTTTTACTTGCATCACCAATAATTTGATCTTTAGGATGGTTCTTCTTAACATACCTTGGCATCTTCAACATCTCAGTATCTTTAGTTTGTTCATCTTCAATCTCATTATCAATCATCAAAGATTCTTGAGGTTTAGCAGTAACCTCTTTCACTTCTGTAATCTAACCACAATCATACATTCTTTTCTGAATATTAAACTTTTCATCTATCCTCACATTGGCACTTTCAATCAACTTTCTCAACCTTTGATTGAAACATTTATATCCTTCACTCTTAGTGGAATAACCAGGAAATATTCCTTCATCACTTCTGGCATCAAACTTGCCTATTTCATCATCTCTCTTGATATAACATTTACTACCAAATATTCTAAAATATTTTACAGTAGGTGTATGATCAAACCTTAATTAATAATGAGTCTTACTTGTACCTTCTCTGATCTAAATTATGTTCAGTGTGTACACACCAGTCCCAATTGCTTCTCTATAGTGAAAATGTGACACATTTCCTTCTAGCAACATAGTCCTTGCAACATCTAATATAGTTCTATTTCTTCGCTCTTCTATCCCATTCTTTTGTGGAGTTCTAGGGGCTGATGTCTGTCTATATATTCCATGTTCTTCATAGTATGTATTAAATAGCTCTAATGTAAAAGCTCCTCCTCTGTCTGATCTCAAACACTTTATCTTCAAACCAGAGTCATTCTCAAATTTTTCTTTAAATAAATTAAATTTGTCAAATGCTTCAGATTTATCTCTTAAGTATGTAACCCACATCATTCTAGAAAATTCATCAACAAATAGTATTAAGTACCTTTCACCATAGTATGATCTTGTTCTTGTAGGACCACACTGATCTGTATGCACCATATCCAGCTTCCCTTTTGTTGAATAATCTTTTCTTTTGAAAGTGCTTCTAGTCTGCTTCCTCACGAAAAAATCTCTACACATAATGTTAGATGGCTTCACAATTTTAGGTAGATCTCTTACTAATTTTTTCATACTTGCCTTTACATTGTTATCAAAATTAACATGACAAAATCTTTTGTGCCATAACCAATTGTCATCAAGCTTCACAATAAAACAAGAATCTTTAGATGTGTTCAATTCAAATACATTACCTTTGGATTTAGTACTAAATGCGATGAAATCTCATGCTTTAATGCTAATAGAGTATTTCCCATCAATTAATTTCAATTGATAACCCTTGTCTACTAACTGTCAAACACTCAACCAATTATGCTTAAGTCCATCAACAAGTAATACATTGTCAGTGTTAGTCTTTCCATCCAAATAAATAGATCTAACTCCAATAATAAGCTTAGGATTATTGTCAACAAATCTGACAACACCACCATCATGTCTTTTCAAACTCACAAATTTTTTTTTATCTCCAGTCATATGATGTGAACAACCACTATCTATAACACATTCAAATTTCTTTTCAACTCAATATACAAAGGCTTTTTCTTCATGTATAGGTTCATCATCCTTAATAGCAATAAATCCAATTTCATGATAGTCACCATCATAATCATCAGATATACCCTCACTAGAATAATAAAATTACTTGTCTTTTGAATATTTAGACTTGAAAAACTTAGGTTTGTGCTTAGGAACTCTTGTAGGACATCTAGATGCAAAATGACAGATCTTGTTACATGAAAAACATTTCAAAGGTAATTTGCCTTCAAACTTTCCCTTACCTCTCTTTTCTCTTCTAGAAATCAGTGCCGCAAATTCATCTATCTTTATTTCTTCTT
The DNA here is from genome assembly GCA_018584345.1 of Thuja plicata. Taxonomy (NCBI): domain Eukaryota; kingdom Viridiplantae; phylum Streptophyta; class Pinopsida; order Cupressales; family Cupressaceae; genus Thuja; species Thuja plicata. Next base: position 300,237 of record MU225293.1, on the reverse strand, counting down.
CCTGTATCTATTCCCATTCATCAGCATAATATCTAAGTTCTTCCCTTAGGTCATTACTCCTAGTTCTTGCATTTCTAGATAAGGTCTTTTTGTTCTTGTGCACGGTTGCCATGAATGCTGACTCAAATTTAGGTAAAGTGTCTCCCAATTTTGTGGCCTCAAATGTAGTTATCTTTCCAATCAAAATCTCTCTAGTGAATTTTGGTGTCAAAGGTATAATCTCCTCTATAGCTTGTAGTTTGGTTCTATATACACGTTTCCAAGATTTGAGTATCTTTGCAGTCACTTCTTCCTCATTATAAGTACCTCTAGAATTTATAATACTAGTAACCACTTTATTAATGCCCTGTCCATATGCCCTAATGTTCTCCTCTTCTCTCATCTTCAGTGATTCCATCTTTGTCTTCCAGTTTTGTAGCTTTTCCTACTTAGTAAACTTGTCTCCAATATATAATGCTTCCAATCTTGACTAGATCTTATGTGCATAATCCAAGTCCTTTACTTTAGTGAATTATCCTTCTGAAAGTGTGCTGATAAAAGATTCCCTTGCAACCATATTACATGAAAATAAATTATTTTCATCTTCATTAGCCTTCTCTAACTCATCCTCAGTCGCTATCTTTTCATTATTTATTGTGATCATCTAGTAATAAATTCGCAGACATAGCAAATGTTTTCTCATCTTGTTCTGCCAACTGTCAAAGTTTTCAGGCTTAAGATTTGGACTATCCTTCCTATAGTAATTCATCTTTAGGATCACCTCAAACTGTTAAATTTTCTCTCTAAGGACCACAAGCTCTAATACTAATTGTTAGGAATAACAATCCAAAAGACAACTAAGAGGGGGGGTGAATTAGTTGTGATATATATTATTAAACTTCAAACTTTATAAACCAAATCTGTAAATGTAAATGATAACATGGTAAATCCAAACACCATAACACAATATTTGTTGTTGAGGAAACCATGTTAAAGGTAAAACCCTGGTGGGAATTAACACCCACAAATAATGTACTCAGAGTATAGTATCCATGTTAAAAGATTTAGCCATGTTAGGAGCTTGTTACAACATTACAATACATAGTCCCTCTTAGGAGATAGACCTTGTTAGGAGTCAAAAAGAAATATTAGGCTCACTGCCAAGGCACACTTCCCAAAGAAGCTTAAATTCACCCTCAAGGATTCACAATCTGAACAATTCTATAAAGAAAATACACAATCTAGTGAACTGTCTGATAGCAACTCTCCTTTCTTGGTCAGTTCCAATGAAGTACTCTTCTCATAAATTCTTCTCTACATCCAGCAGCCAAACAAGCCTTGAAGCTTTCACTTATTCTTCTTTTCAATCTCTATCACACCTTTTCAAAAGAAAATATCACTCATATATACCCTCTTACATTAATTCATTAGGTTGGCCAATTAGGATTTCCTAATACACAAATAATTAATTAGGTCGGCCAATTAAGGCTTTCCAATATACAAATAATTATTTAACTCCTTTCTAAGATACACATGTTACCTATAACAAGTAAAAATCATTTACAATCTATAAAATATGCTTCAAGATCCGCAATACACGCTTCACAATTCATTTTACATGCTACATGTCTGAAGTCAGCGAGCAATTAGGTCTTCTTCAGAATACACACCACAACTGACATCAGCAGTAACCAAAAAAAAATCAAAATCAAACCATTATTCCAACATATGTTGGGTTTCCACCAATAATCTTGCATCATCTAAAATATATTTCCCAGAAAGATATACCCAAAACACAAAGACCCTCTCTATCTAGAATCATAGTTACAGTCCAGAAACCAGTCTTCACCAAATCAACTGTAACATCTGCAATATGCAATATAAAGTCAAGTGACCTTAGGAATAAGGTAAACACACATCCTTTTATATAAATCCAAGTTGAATCATTCTGAATCATCCGTATAGTGTCCATACACTTTTAGCCAATTAACCAGTCTGTCCTTTCCACGGAAATATATGTTGACATCAGTTAAAAAACATGCATATCAATAGCATGATCAGTAACCAAAATTGATATCATCAAACAGTTTAACCAGCCCCAAACATATCAGCCTCTAACTCATATTTAACCTATCTTTAACCCTGGGTACCTGAAATCCTTTGTATCTCCAAGTCGCTAGATCCTGGCCTTAACTCTGGTTATATTACAAGATTAAGAAACAACCACAAGAATAACTCTGCATCAACTCTACATCAACTTCCTACATATAATCTCAAGATATTTTACTTACCTCCAAGAAAATTATAATATTAAGAGATAACTGCAAGATCAAGATTCGATCGATGGCCCGTGCTGAATCTCAGAATGAATTTGGCTGACTCTAAATAATCTAGAAATCTAGCACCAATCGTAGATCCTTTATTCGAGAAATAAACATGATCTGTACCTTTGCAAACTCAACTTTAACCTTGATCTACCTGTGCTTGACCATGGTCAAATCTAGGAATTCAGAGACTGAATAAAAATCCAAGTCTCAAGATCAATTCACTAACCCTAGAGTTTATTCTGAGATCTAGTGCCAGCCATAGGATCATCTAAGCATCAGGGACTCACATTTTAACCTTGGCTAGTCCATCTTGAATTTACTTGACTTGATCTTATCTCAGGTCTATCTAGAGATCTAGACATAAAGCAACCGCCAAGTTACTGAATGAATTCACTAACCCTAGTCAGATCTTGGGACCTAGCGTAGACCACAAGATCAAAACTACATCGATGACCCTCATTTGATCTCAGAAGGAATAGTCTTAACTCAGGTTTATCTTCAGATTTAGATATAAAGAAATCTTTGAAGAAGAACTGAACTAGACTAACTCTGATCAAATCTGGAGATCCGGTGACAAGGTTATCTCATGGTCTCTAAATGAAAAGGCTAACTTTGGTTTGATCATGAGATCTGGAGACCACTATAGGATTAGAACTTGATCGATGACTTGCATTGAATCTCCGAATAGAAATGTCAACCTTGAATTTTTCCACCAACTCAGTGCCAACCATTGATCTTGGTCTCGATCAAAGGATCGCACATAATCTCATAAGAATTTCCTTAACTCTGGTTCTATTTGGAGATCACACAACAAGCTTACCTATGAATCACTGAATGAACCCAACTTGACTTGGCTTGACTGCAGGTTCCATTATGAGATCTAGCGCCATCCACATGAACAGAACAAGATCAATGACCGTGCTCAATCTCTAGATCATAAGAGATTATTATTTTTATTTTAGAGACCATGAGATAAACATAAGAGGTTAAAGTGCACATGACTTATAAGATACTTAAGTTACTCAGAAAAGCAACTTGAAAATAAAACAAGTCATGTAGGGTTTAGGGTTTAGGTTTTAGGCATGAATTAGGTTTTCAAGACATGAACAAAGGGTTAAACCAGGCCTATAAATATGCAAAGAACAAGGAAAAGACTATAAATCATGAACACAAAATATAAAATCTAGGTTCTACCTTTGTGGGAGCCTCATTTACTCCACTTGTAGAAAAATTTTAACAGGATGGAAAATTTGGGTAACATTTTTGGCAATTTTTGTTGGATGTCAGCCTGTTAGACACATATTAAACTAGTGACCTATTGACATTCCATTGGGCATACGAGTTTTCATTAAGAACAAAAGAGAGTTCTGAGAAGCATGGACTAAAACTAGGAGGAGGAAACCACAAACTAAAATAGGAAAAGAGCTTATATACTAGCAGAAAGAACTATCTGCACAAGCACTTTGAAGAAAGTGGGAAATACTAGACTAAGAAAACAAAACAGAAGTAGAAAAATTAATTACGAGGTAGGAAAACCTCAAAACAAGGCTTGAGGTGAAAACCATTGACAAAAATTAGCAATAAATCTCCTTCATGAGTTGAGAGCTAGAAATCATTATGTTCCTTGCAATCTGTGATCACAAATGAGCCTCCCCAAAATGAATCAAACTTTGTATGCCTGCCAGGCCTGGATCTAAACTCATCTCACTTGAGGACTATGTCTCCAAGTTTAAAGCTTCTTGATCTGGCTCTCTTGTCAAAGATTTTCTTATTTTTCCTTTTTTTGATACTCCATAGTCTATATAGCCTTGTTCCTATTGTCTTCCAACTCCATGAGCTGAGCATAGTGTACTTGCAAAGGCTCTCCCTCTTCAAAGAGGACAAGTTGGGTAGCAAGTTCTAGAGATGCTAATTTAGTTGAGATGGACAATTTAGCTTCCTTACCATAGAATAGCATATAGAGAGAGTTCCCAATGATATGTTTTTGAGTGATCCTATCCAACCATAGGGTATAATTTAGCTTAGAATGCCAATCTCTTTGGTTTTCTTGTAGAGTCTTCTTAATTATCCTAATCAGATTATTGTTAGTGGACTCCACTAGACCATTACCCTTGGAGTAGTAATTGGAAGTAGTGATGAGGTAAATAACATTCTTAATAGCCCATTCAATGAATCTAAATCCTATGAAGGCAAGCGCATTATCAGATGTAATTGAATCAGGAATGCCAAACCTGTGTATGATGTCATCATAAAAGTTTAGGACAATACTCTCATTAGCCTCTTTCAATGCAATGTCCTTAGTCCACTAGGTGAAATAATCAGTTGCAGTAATTATCCACTTGTGGCCTACACTATATGGGGGGTTAATTAGGCCTATGAATTCAATTCCCCATTTCATGAAAGGTTGATCTATCCTGATTGGTTGGAGGGGTAGAGTTGAAAGCTTCTCCTTGCCTATAAACATGGCACATTTCATGCATTTCCTCACATGATCATGACTGTCCTTAAAGATGGATGGCCAATAATGCCTAGTCCTCATGATCTTGAAAGTAGTAGTCCTAGGGGAAAAATGACCTATAGAAGGTCCATCATGGAATTCATGTAAGACATATACTACTTTCTCTGGATCAATGCATCGAAGGAGAACACCATTGTGGTCCTTTCTAAAAAGGACCTTATTAATCAACATGAAAGGAATAGATTGTAATCTATAGTACATTCTCTTTGTTGAATGTAAGTTTGCAGGACACTCACCTGTATTCAAAAAAATGGACAATGCTTGGCAATCAACATAGTTTCCATTGCATGATCTTTTGTTGAAAGCACAGCTAAGGATGCATTCACTTGTTCTTGATCCTTTGGAGTTTCATCCTTTGTCAATTTTTCACAATGAACCCTTCCTCTGACCAACTTGGTAACCTAAATGTCTATATCATACTTTATAACTCTAGTTATCCAACCATCTCTCTTTTCATTCAAGTCCTTAGAACATAGGAACTCCTTGACACTCGAATGAGTGATCCTTAAATGTATCTTACTATGGGTTAGTAAATGTTTGTACTTTTTAAGGATCTTTACCATAATAAGTACATGGTCTTCTACAAAAGAGTACCTTTTTCATACTCTTCCAAGCCTTTGCTAAAGAAAGAAATAGGCCTCTCAAATCCTTCAAGGTTTTGTTCAGTCAACATTGCAGAGATAGCATCAGAGCCTCCATAAGAATAAAGAATGAAGTCTTTGCTAAAGTCAGTATTCAACAAGGTAGGAGCTTCTTTCAGAGCCTCTTTAATGGTTTGAAAACTATATTTTTCCTTCTTTGCTCCAACAAAAAATTGCTTTATTATTCAACATGGTTGTTAAAGGTTTCAAAAGATCTGCAATATTAGGCAAGAAATGCCTAAAAAAATTATTCCTTCCTATAAAGGAATGTAGAATCTTCTTTTGGTGTGGTAGGGGTAGCTCTAGAATGGCTACAATCCTCTCAGGGTCCATTGTAATACCTTGCTTGGACACAATATATCCCAATATCTTCCCTTCATGGACTGTAAATACACATTTTTTGGGAATGTGGGAGATCCCAAACTCCCTACATCTTTCAAATATTTTCCTTAAGTGCTTGATATTATCTGCAACATGCTTAGAATAGACCGTGATGTCATCAAGGTAGACTAGTACAAACTTGTACATGAGGCTTTTGAAAGCCATATCCATATCCTTTTTAAAAGTGGCACTTGCATTTGAAAAACCAAAAGGCATCTTTTGGTAGGCCATGGTTCCCCATTTGGTTGTAAATGTAGTCTTGAATTGATCCTCTTTATTGACTAGGATCTGTGAACCGCCTCACAATAGGTACTAATAATCATGCCAAAGGTTCTCCTAGGAATAGTATATTCAGACTAAGGATTACCTTTCCTATCATGAAGTGCATTTAAATTGTCAACCGAGGGACATATACTTGAAATGGGACAGCATGGTATGTGCACTAAGTCTCTCAAAGAGTCATACTACCTATGTAGCAAGAAGGAAAAATGCATGAAAGAGACCTATGCTATTGCTGCAGGACAGTAAACACACTTGACTACTTAATGGAATTAATACTGAAAACTAAAAAATTAGTTTAAACCTATTTTATGAACCCATAGCATTCACCATAATTATCCTTGCAAGTGTTGCAGGAACATACATGAATCTAATGCTGCAGGAATGAAATAGTAAATTCCTACTCAAAATGTTGTAAATGCTAAAAGTAAAAAAAATATACTCTAATCTAATCGAGCTCCCAAGTGGGACCCCTTGGTTAGCTTCTGCTAACTACTAACATAGAATTTAAACCAAAATCACTTCGTCATATTTCAGAAAGTGATTACATAAAAACAATGCACAAAATTAGAAAAGTAAATTGTTGTGCAAGATGCAAAAACAATGCATTTCCAAAAACTGAAACTTACAAACTAACAATCAAATCCCTATATAGAGAGGATTGAAAATTATTCAAAGCATAAAGATAGGTTCTAACTTAAATCTCTCCATAGAAGAAAAAGGAAATGTAGCATCCCATGACATAGTGTAATAAAATCTGGATGACTGATTCAAAAAGATAATGAGCGCTGAGGAAATATATCAGAGCTATACTCCTCTATTCTCTGAGATGGTGGCTCCTCCAATGTGGCAGGCATGTCTATAGGTGGCATGATGATTCTCTCCATCACAGATAGAACTTCAATGTTTCTTTTTTAATGTTGTCGACCACTCTCAAGTTGCTCATTTTTCCCTGCGGATATATATACAAGTAAACTAGTCAAATCAATCCAAATATTAGAACACACATTCTGATAGCTCTATGAAGTACTGCACTATATATATATATATATATATA
>MU225293.1:260597-279816 GCA_018584345.1 Thuja plicata | reverse complement strand
CCAATTGACTAGGTAAATTCTATGGGAGACCTTTCTTCACTCACGTAGCACCAAGAGAATTTTGGCGCATGTCAGACCGAAGTGTTCCCAAGGTGCACTAAGCCAAATTTGGAAACAATTTTTAGAGATCCATATCTTGGACCTCATGAGAGATATCAAAGATCTGTGATGTGCACAAGGACCATCTTGGGAAGGCCTACAAGAAAGTGGCTCAGTTCTGGGAGATTCCAGTCTGATTCCATTTGGCGACCGGATCTCGGGTGGTGCAAAAAGTGAAATTGTTGCTCAGTTGAAAGTTGCTCAATGGTGCATCTTTCAAATTGTTCATCGTGGGACCAAAATATTAGCTCCATTGGCTCTAGTTGGCTAGGTAAACACTAGGGGAGGCCTTTCTTTGCTCGCGTAGGACCAAGAACATTCCAGCGCATGTCAGATCAAAGTGTTCCCAAGGTGCACTAAGCTAAATTTTGCAGTGATTTTTGGACATCCATATCTCGGACCTCGTGAGAGATACCAAACATCCGTGAAGTGAAAAATGACCATCATGGGAAGGCCTACAAGCATGTGGCTCAATTCTAGTACATTACACTCTAATTCCATTTGGTGACCATATCTCGGTTGGTGCAAAAAGTGACATTATTGGTAAGTTGAAAGTTGCTCAATGGTGCATCTTTCAAACCATTCATTATGGGACCAAACCATCAGTTGCTTTGGCTCTAGTTGGTTAGGTAAATGGTAGGGGAGACCTTTCTTCACTCGCATAGCACCAAGAACATTTTGATGCATGTCGGATCAAAATGTTCCCAAGGTGCACTAAGCCAAATTTGGCAGCTATTTTTAGAGATCCATATCTCAGACCTCATGAGAGATATCAAAGATCTGTGAAGTTCCCAAGGACCATCTTGTGAAGGCCTACAATCATGTGGCTTGGTTCTAAGAGATTCCACTCTGATTCCATTTGGCGACCGGATCTCGGTTGGTGAAAAAAGTGACATTATTGCTTAGTTGAAAGTTGCTCAATGGTGCATCTTTCAAACCATTCATCATGGGACCAAACCATCAGCTCCATCGGCTCTAGCTGGCCAGGTAAATGCTAGGGGAGACCTTTCTTCACTCGTGTAGCACCAAGAACATTCTGTCGCATGTCAGACCGAAGTATTCCCAAGGTGCACTAACTAAAAATGAGATTTCAACCCAAAAACACGAATCAAGGTTTCTAATGCCACAAGAGAACTAATTAAACCATATTTAGAAGGAATCAACTGATTATGGAGTCAGATTCTATGGATTATGCACAAAATGCTTGAAATTTGATAGGAGACCTAGTTCACTATTTTAGGACATCAACGACCTTCCAAAACTTCTAACTCAAAAAATTTATGAATCACTTGGTGAGAAAATAGGGTTTTCAAATACCCTTTATCAATATTTCCAACATATGCAAAGAAAGAGGTAGGTTGTTTTGGACCATACCCTACTGTTACAACTTTGAGACCTCTAAAATACACAAAAATAGGCAAAATTACAAAGGAACTAGATCATAAACTTAACCCAAAGACTCCCCCTCTTGGGTAGTATTTAATTATGTCCTAAAATACCCAAATATGAAATGAATTAGTCTCAGACCCTTGGAAAACATCAAAAGACCCAAATTATGGATGAATGAGTGAGTTTGACAGTATTGAAGGGTTGCATGCATGGTGCATGGTTATAGCATCAGAGGATTTGGCCATTAGAGGGGGATATTTTGTGTTTGAATCCATGTTAGGATGGTATAAGGATGGTGAATCACCCATTTATTTGAGGCTATGGTGTTGGGAGGTTGTACATTGCCCAAGCCCTAGATTTTAGGGGTTGTTGAGAACCAAATTAGGGCTTTTGTACTTAGAGAGGTCTTATAATAAAATTAGTTGTAGAATCCATAGTTTGGGGTCATTTTATGAATATTTTGAAACTCTCAAGGTCTAGGGTGAAGATGCATTAGTATTTGCTTTCGAAAAGCGGTTGAATTAGCCCTCTTAGTTCACTGACAGTGGCAAAGTTGAGTAGGATGGTTCAAAACACAAGGGGTCAGTTCTGAGATATGTTAATGAGATTGAAAAAGGGTATTCATATATTTGATTGGTTTTAAGAGTTGTTTGGAACTATTTTGAGAAAAGATTTAAAAACCCTTGTTGTTGTACTACTAGGACAGTGTATGACTCAACAGATTTGTGAAGGAGATGGAATGTCTTGAAGGAAGAGTTTGTGGATTGGTATATGGGTGAAACAAGTGTGTTGGGGTCCTTAGATTCCATTTAGGATCACCGATAAAAGAAAGGTTGATGGTTGTGTTTGCAGAAGCCTATTGAATGAAGGATGCATAACATGGAGTTTGGAACATGATTGAATGGTAGGAGTATTAAGAAGTATGAAGAAGCGCATTACATTGATAGCAAGGATTAAAAACAAAGCACGAAAAGTACTTTTAGATCTATTCAAACATGGTGTAACACCAAAATAATAACATTAATCAAATGAAAACCAAATCTATAAAGGATCAAAGGTTGTCTCAGTGGGCATGCCACATGTATGAATGAAGGAGATTGAAAACCAAATAAGAGGTTTAGTTATCCCAACATCACAAAAATGGAGTCTTTCAAATAAAAACATGTAAAATAAATTTTAAATAACATAATGCATTTGACAAAACATTAATCAATTGCACTCCTATCTACCATGAATTTTGCAATCAACATTTTGTTGCTCTCAAAAGTATAGTGCACCAGATGGCTAATGGAGAATGAAGATCTGTACTATGAAAATAATACATACATACAACGCATGGAAAAAATATAATATAAAAATAAACATACATACATAAATGCAATGCACGATGTAAATAAATAATATGGAAATAATACATACATACAACAAATGCCAAAGATATAATATGGAAATGATACATACATAACTTACACATGAAAAAGATAAAATAATCAGAAATGAACATGTAAATATGTATATATGAAATAGTTTTGTACAAAATGTGGCACATGCCATCTCCAAAAATTTACAAAAGTAGTTCATGTCTAGATACAATATGACATACGCCATCTCAAAATGTGCCATATGGAATCTCAACATAAGAAGTTCAACTACAAATGTTTCTAGGGCATTCTATTCTACTGGTGGATGATCAAAGTGAAGTCTCTTCGAACTACTCTTTGGCTCTAATAGATCGTGCATTCAAACACAGAAGTGAAACACCAAGTTAGATTACTTAATTTATATGGTTTCTACAAATAATAAATAAATATTTAAAATCATAGTCAAGAATAATAAATATTTTTTAAAATTGAACTCTCATGTAGCTCGCCTCTCGGTCTCCTCATGTGGTCAAGAGACCTAATATATGTCTTTAGTTGTGAAGGGACAATGCCACCAATGTCGACTCTGACCTATATATATGTTTTTGAACAGGAGATTGATGTAAAACATATACTATTTAATATTAAATCCTTGGTAGTAAATACATGTTTTAAATATAACTCAATTAACATCAAAACTTACCTCTGATGAACTTTCTTTAGGAAATGTCGGTTGGGTCATCAGTGATACAAACCCTTGGCATTGTACCTCCCTCAAACTAGGGGTGACCTACAAAGTCAAACATATAAGTTTCATACAATCATGACTTGATCATATTAAATATATACTTGATAGTAAACTACACAAAAATAAATTTAGAAATATACGTATTGTGGGGCTATCACTACGAATTGAGATGCCTGTGACTCTATCATGGCGAACCGGTCTCACGACATCATCAGACACCACCCTCTGTCAAATAAAATGTGTAATTAAAAATGAGTACACACAAGTGAAAAGTATACATGTATGCTTAATCAATCTAAAATACTTAATTACCTTCCCCTTTTAAACATCAGACACTTGAACTCCCTCACATTGCCCTCCAGTGGCAACTGGTGAAACCTGCATCAGTATGTAATAAGATGATCATCAAAATTAGAAAATGCATGTATACAATATTATAATAAAAGGAAACGAATGATTAAATTAAAATGTATGTACTGTGGAAGTGTCAAGGCCAAATGAAATGGCCGAAAGTGTGGACCCCTCCACCTTTGTCATCTCCTCCTCTATCATCAACTGGATATAAATGAAACATATATAAAAAAAACATAAGTGGGAAATCATTATAAGAAAAATCTATTAAAAATATGAACATTTAAAATTAAATACAATCTAACAAGTTAATTGTTTTCTCTTACCATAATAGTAGGAGTCCATGGCTCTGTATACCCCTGATGCACATCTCCATGGGGTGCTTCAATGCCTGTAGTGTGCTATGTAGTATCGTCCACCTCAAACACATAGTTAAATGCATCACTATCATTCAAGGGACCCAAGCACATATTCTTGCACATAACGCAAGTATGAGACTCACAAACATGTGAGATAGTGGAGGATGTGGAAGGGCCAGAAGCATCAGTATGAGGAGGCAACAATGCTGCACTCTACCTAATGAGTATATCACTCAAGGCGTGAGTGGATTGAATAGTCTATGAGCGGGCCTCAAAAATAATTTCAGGATGTTGTACAGTGGGAGGTGGTGAAATCTTGGGAGGTTGGACATATGTGTGGGATTTCACCCACTGTGCCCCTGGCCTATCCTGAGGAGCGCCTAAGCCTTTGCCCTAGTTCTGTCTCATGCTTCAGTAATTGACATTGTGACCGAGCACAAATTTAGCATATAATTTCTGAATGAAATAGAATGGGACATCCAAATTTCTGTGAGGTGGTCTATCAAAAACCATCCACCAGCAATCCCAAAAGTTGTCACGTATTGCATCATTGGTACACCATTTAATTGACAACTTGATATTTTTAGGTTTCACTTTCAAACCAGTTTTGGGATCAACAAAAATATTAAATATGTCATGTTTTCTTATGTTTAGATCCATAACTTGATCATAGTCAAGCCCATCATCAAATTGGGCATGCATGGATTCATGCCAAAGAAGTGCAACATTGTGTTGTTTTGTGAGTTTCTCCATGCTCTAAATAATGGAGTTCAGCATGGAAAACATGGGATGCAAGGTGGGGATATTTGCATATGTGTTTTGATATCCTCTAAGCTGATTTAGATTATCTCCTATGAGATCCTGTATTGGTCAAGGGTTTGTGAATGGTTGGTCTTCTGAAGGTGGGGGATTGTTTTGAGGTGTGTCTAGATTGTTGGAAGACTAAGAGGGAGGATTTTTGGATTGGTCTGAATCCATGTCTAATTCAAAAACAAAATAGAAAAAACAATATAAATTTCAACTCTAGTTTATAATCAATTTTAAAAAACAATACACAATATCATATAAAACCTAGTTTTTTTAAAAAACAATAAATTTCAATGCAAAAATTAAAAAAGAGTGAAACTACAAAATTTCACTTACCTTGTGTAATCTAGCAAATCTAATATCAGATAGGTATCATATATGCAATTTTAGGGGCTTAGCTACTTCGTTTCTTCAACATTTTCAATTTGAAAATGTTGAGCGCAGCCGTGGGCAACAATATATTATGACTGATGAATATCGGATATCTAATATTATCAGATGTTCGATATTATCAGATGTCTAATATTATCGGATGTTTGATATTATCAGATGTCTGATATTATCAGATGTTTGATATTATCAGATCTCTGATAATATCGAACATCAGATATTATCGAACATCTGATAATGCTTTAGCTTTGGCTTTTGGCTTGGCTAGGTGTACTTACACCCAGGCCTACTCAAAATTCAACAAACTTTTGGGTGCACTTTTGGATGAGTGAAAAACTAATTTTTTCACATCGCAACTTTTTGGCATACCATGATCCTGCATAGACCCCCAATGTCAACACTTTTATGACACTTGATAACATCAATCATATGATGTAAGCAATAAAATCATCATCCTCATGATTTAATCAATAGAAATATAGTCTCAAGATGTGGTTTTCCTCCATCGACGATTATATCCATAAGCTCTCAAGTTGATTTCCTCCATCGACGATTCTATCCACAAGCTCTTAGGTGGATTTCCTCCATCGATGATTCTATCCACAAGCTCTCAAGTGGATTGCCTCCATCGACAATTCTATCCACAAGCTCTCAGGTGGATTGCCTCCATCGACGATTCTATCCACAAGCTCTCATGTGGATTTCCTCCATCGATGATTCTATCCACAAACTCATGAACTTTAGAGTGGATTGTCTCCAATGGCGATTCTGTCCACAAGCTCTCGTGTGGATTGCCTCCATTGGAAATTCTATCCACATACTCATGATATTTAGAGTGGATTGCCTCTATTGGTGATTCTATCCACAAGCACTCATGTGGATTGTCTCCATCGATGATTCTATCCACAAACTCATGAGCTTTAGAGTGGATTTCCTCCATCAATGATTCTATCCACAAGCTCTTGGGTTGATTTCCTCAATCAATGATTATATCCGAAAGATCTCGTGTAGATTGCCTCCATCCATGATTCTATCCACAAACTTATGAGCTTTAATATGGATTGCCTCAATCAATGATTCTATCCACAAGTTCCTCGGTGGATTGCCTCAATCAGCAATTCTATCCACAAGTTCCTCGGTGGATTGCCTCAATCAGCAATTCTATCCACAAGCTCTCATGTGGATTGCCTCCATCGGTGGTTCTATCCACAAACTCATTAGATTTAATTTGGATTTCCTCAATCAGCTATTCGGTCCACAAGTTTCTGGGTGGATTGCCTCCATCGGTGATTTTATCCACAAGTTATCATGTGGATTGCCTCCATCGGCGATTCTATCCACAAACTCACAAGATTTAATATATATTTCCTCAATCGGTGATTCTATCCACAATTTTTATCTATTATGATTTATTTCAGCCATCACAAGATGTATATCACAATAGAAGGTCAATTTATTATAATATCGTCACCTTTCAATAACTCTTACAAATACAAGTGATAGTCATTTGGAAGTCATCACTTCCTCATGATGTACACAGGGGGCAAGCCCATTAAAAATATGGAGTCACACCCATGAAATCCATCATGCCTCATTGCAAAGGGTGAAAAAAAAGGATTCCACCTTGAAATTCTCTCACAGAGAAGAACTCATTGAGACGATATCAATCTTTTGATCATCAAAGACTTCTTAAGATGAACTGTCAGACTCCCTCTGAGTCTGATATCAATCTTTAGAGCTCCTCATCCAAATTTATCTCTGAAGATTCAGGCTCCCTCTAAAAACAATTTCTTGTGCTTATATCCTAAAGGTATGTTAGAGAGAGATTACAAATAACTTATAAACTAAACTATCTCATGCGGAAATACCAAAGATAGAAACATACAAGATTTTACTAGCCAATATTATAGCATAAATTTCAAACTCAATAATTCATGTGCATTAATAAAACATGGAATACTTATCTTAAGTTTCAAATATTTTCTTTTGTAAGGTGAGACCATATAGGAAATAACAACTCTCATCAAATTTTGAAGTTGTTTGTTGAGGACATGCTGCAACAGATCATAACGTTATTTGTGCTAGCCATGTCGATGAGCTTCATGTAGAGTGACAACCTAGAGTGGATGATCACCATTTTCTCACTCTCCACTAATGATGGTTCAAATGGAAATTTAAAATTGGTTAATATTCCCCCCACAATGTATGTTTCCCATTCTTATATCATTCAACAATACTCATGTCTTCTTGTTAAATGACTTGATTTCTCCAAGAGAGGAGAAACTCTCTAATTAATTCTTTTTTTTTCTACACACTTCCTTGAATACATTATTCTTTGTTAATTCTTGACCACAATCATAAAAAATTTAATATATCTCTTTAGTGAAAGCCACTTTCAGGAGTTTCACATAGACCCGTACATAGTCTGTCATAACTTTTTAACCCCACACTATCTTTCCAATCTCTCTAGTGGGATTCTTAAAAATTTGTTTTTCACCAACATATCCAAAATTCAAAAACCTCCAACGGTGGATTTGTGAGATATGGTCCCTTTACTGAGACTGTATTTTCTGAGATAGTTGCACATTCACCATCAACAAACTGCTCTCTTATATTTGCAGTCTCGCTCTGATACCATGTTAAGTTTTAGGATAGCTCCAAATTTAATCGCACTCTATGTTGTATGTCTTTATCAAATTCAACAATCTCTCTTTCATTTATATTGGGATTGAGGCTAGGAGAGACATGTCCCTTCATGTGACATCTCTATTCATTATTATTTATAAGAAAGGACATGTCTCTTCCCATTAATTATAATTTAATCAATCTTATAATGTTTCATCAATCAATTATTAATTAAGAATAATATAATAATTTAATATTAAATATTAAATTTCATATCATTAATAATAATATAGCATACATATTTTATTATTATTAATCAACATGTATTATATGTATTCTAATGATCATATGACTAAAGCTACAAACATTAACACTCCCTCTTAGCTAGGGAGGATGATCAAAGAAAATGTGTAGTGGTCTCTCGTTCAACACTTATGACCCTCACCATAGCTATACAAAACATCAACAAAACATGAGGTTTTTATTATGGGCATACTCGAAGGAATGCTATGTTGAAGCTACAGGAAAAAAAATTTCACCCTCTGCTATAGGAAGTATTACCTGTTGCTCATTTGGAGTTTGATGTTTGAATTGTTTTAGGAAGTCTTCTTTTGTCTGGGGTTGATGATGCAAACAAAGCCAATACTCTTTGACCATTAAATTTAAGTGTACAAGGTCAATAGTTGTTAACTAGACTGCTCTATTGGCGAAGGCATGAATTATTTCATATGGTCGCAACCATCTTATCTACAACTTCCCTGGTATCTCTTTGAATTTGGAATCATACAATAACGCCAAATCACCAACTTCAAACTTTTTTATGTTAATATGGGAGTCATGTCACTTCTCCCTTTGTTTCTGTACTATCTCAGTGCGCTCCAATATAGATTTGTGCATTTCATCCAAGGAATTGAGATGCAGTAGTCATTCTTTATGTGTTGCAGGAAGGTCGATGTTCAGCTCCAACGTTGTATGCAATGTTTTGTTGTAAAATTCAATTGGTAACATTGCTTCCTTTCCATATATTAATTCAAATAGAGTGAACCCTATGGTCATCTTCCATGTTTTTTTGTATACCCAGACTACTTCTGAGAGTCTGTTGCTCCAATCTTGATGGTGTAGATGAACTATATTTGTTAAAACAGCTTCAATATCTTTGTTTGCAAATTTTGTCTGGCAATTGGCTTGAGGATGGTAGGGACTGGACTTTCGATGTCTGATATTGTATTCTTTCATGAGTTTTTTTATCAGATTGGATGTGAATTGTGCTCCTTGATCAATGACAAGATCTCCTGGCACACCATAATAGGTGAAGATTTCCTCATACAAAAACTTTGCTACCTTATGATCTCGTGCATGCTTCATGGCTTTTACTTCCACCCATTTAGTTAGATAATCGGTGCACACCAAAATGTAGGATTTACCATTAGATGGAAGGTCTATTGGACCAATGAAATCCATGCCCCATTTATCAAATTGTGTTACCACCACTTGTGGATTTAAATGCATTTCATCTGATTTTGTTGGACGACCCATCCTTTGACATTTATCAAATTTTCTTGTGTAATTGGCTGCATCCTTGTGAAGTGTTGGCCAGTAGTAACCTATTGTCAGGTTCTTCAAGGCTGTCCTATTAGCTTAAAAGTGTCCTTCCCATGGATCATAATGAAAAGCATGGAGGATATCATATGTATCATCTTCCCACACACACCTCCTCATGACTTGGTCTAGACGAGTATAAAATAGTGTGTTGTCAATCCAAGAGAATTGGAATCTTTTCTCTCTAAGCATTTTTCTGTCCTTAAGAGAGAAATGTGTGGGCATTTTGTCAGGTGCAAGTTAATTAGCCATGTCATCATACCAAGGAATCTTGACAGAAATATGAAACAAATGCTCATCAGGAAATGTGTCATCTATCACATCAGTATCATTGTCAACATTCTAGATACTGGATACATAATCTACTACTACATTTTGTTTCCCTGACTTGTCAATGATGGTTATATCAAATTCCCACAAAAGAAGAAGTCATCTTGCTAACCTACATGAGATGGTAGGTTTGTTCATAAGATATTTGATTGATGCATGGTTAGTATGAACAAAGATAGGATATCCTATTACATAATGGAAGAATTTATTCAAAGCATAAATTACTGTTAGTTTACTAGACTTTTGTCCTAAGACAACACCTATTGCATAGTCATAAGCATCTGTATGTATGTGGAATGGTAAAGACCAATCAGGTCCCCTAAGTACTGGTGCAGTTGTCAGAAGTGACTTGAGTTGCTGGAAGGATTCATCACAAGATAGTGTCCGTGCAAACTCTGCCTCTTTTGTAAGAAATGTGTATAGAGGACTAGCTATTTGACAAAATTTTCTAATGAAATGCCTATAATAGCCCGCATGTCCTAAGAAGAATCTAACATATTTTTTCTTAGTAGGTGTAGGCAATTTGAGAATTACCTCAATTTTTGCAAGGTCTACTTGGATGCCAGCTTCTGAGATGAAATGTCCCAGCACTACTACTTCTTGCATTAGCATGAAACATTTCTCACTGTTGAGAGACAGGTTGTGTTCTTGACATCTGATCAACACTTTTTCTAAGTTCTTCAAAGCTTCCTCAAAGGTGACACCAAATATAGTGAAGTCATCCATGTATATTTCAATACAATAATGTGATATGTCACCAAAAATACTTATTACAGGTCTTTGGAAAGTAGTTGGTGCATTACAAAAGCCAAAAGGTGACACAAAATATGCATATTTCCCTCAAGGGAATGTAAATGTGGTCTTCTCCTAATCCTCTATAGCAATGCTAATCTGGTTATAATCGTTGTATCCATCCTGAAAAGAGAAGTACTTCTTTCCAGCTAAAGTGTCTAGAACTTGATCAATAAATGGAAATGGAAAATGGTCTTTGTTTGTGGAATTATTCAATTCCCTATAATCTACATAGATTCTCCATTTACACCCCTTTTTAGGAACTATGACAAAAGGTGATACCCATTTACTATTAGAGATTGGATATATAAAACCAACATCTAGCAATTTTTGTAACTGAGTTTTGACTATTTATCTCAAGGCTGGGTTAATTCTTCTCTGAGGTTGGAAAAGTGGTAGAATTCCTTCATTGATGTAGATTCTATGTGTGTAGATATTTGGGTTCAGATCTTTCATGTCTCCATGATACCAAGCAAAATATTTTTCATGCTTATACAAGAGTTTGGTTAACAATGCCAATTATTGTTGTGGTAGCTTATTGTTAACATGAAGATTGTGACCTAGAGAAATTTTGACAGTAGTTGTTAGCTCTAGCATTGATAATTCAGAGATTGGGCTTGTAGCTACTTCAAAGGGTAGTATTCAATTAATAATATCAGGAGTTTCTGGAAAAAACACAGTCCTCATAGGTACACAACTGCAAAAAAGAGCTTCGAGAAATATCTTTTTCTATGACACACTCATTAGTAGGGATACTTTGAATCACATCATCTTCTTCTTGTGTAACATGATTACTTTATAAATAAAATTTATCTCTTCTTCCTCATCTCCAAAATCTGGCCAAATAGGTGTACTTAAATCTGGTTGGGGTTGGGCAGGAGGATATAACGCTAGCTTCTTTATTGCTTGGCCATTTGAAATTGTCATGTTACCTGATCTGCAACTAATATTGGCATAATTGGTGGCTAACCAAGGTCTTCCAAGGATAACTAGATAGCCAACAAAGTTTACCTTAGGTGATAATATTAGGAAGTCTGCAAGATATTCCCGTGAATCCAATGTGACTGCTATATCCTCTATGATGCCATCTGGGGTTACAGTGGAACTATCTACAAGTTGTAAGAATGTTTCTGTGGTTCTCAATCCCTCTATCCTCAACCTATGCATGGTATCCTTAGTCATAACATTAATAGCTGCTCCCAAATCAACTATAGAATTTTTCACAAACTATCCATTAATTATAAGATCAACAACTGGGCTTCCAGGGTCAGAATACTTTGGTATGAGTATCTTCCCCAACATAATATTTGCAATTTGACCTATAAGATGGACTATTTGAGGATCCTTTTTCTTACATCCAGTATTTCTAATGCATTCTTCCTTAATATATTTTGCATATAGAGGAACATCTTTGATAGCTTGGAACATAGGAATATGGATATGCATATTTTCAGCTACTCAAGGATATCAAATGGTGTTTCTTCTTGGGGTATAGGTTCTTCCATGCTAAGCCTTTGTGGAAAGGGAGGATTATCTAAGGTGTGAAAATTAGTCTTACTTGGTAAATCACTTGGTTGGATAGTATTTGGCAAAGTAACTTTTGGAAGTGGTGCTGATGTTGTAGGAATGTCTGGAACTTCTGTTATAACACGTGATTCAGGTGCAGGCACAGTAGTACTAGATTTAAAATGGATATCAGATATCTATAGTGCATATGCAAGGTACTATTGAGTATCAATGACATACATTGGTTTTTGTTGTTTCTTATTATTGGGATTAGGTTGTGGCTGAGCAGGTAATTGCGTTTGTTTTGGAGTAGGACTTGTGGCTGCAAGAGGTGGCATTATTGTAGATTGAAATACTGGAGGTGGTAAGGGTGGATAACCAATATTTTTTTTAGGACACTATTGAGGCCCTCTCCATTGGTAATATGGTTTCCAATTCCCTTGTGGTTTCTGCCATTTATCTTGAGGTTCGTTAGGCCACTATTTGTTCCAAGAAGGTTGGGAGTACTTAGAAGGATTCTGATAATTCTGGTTTTTCCAGTGATTATTGTAAGGACTAGAAAATTGTAAGGGATCTTGAGGCATACCTTGTCTTGAAGCCCATGGCCAATGTTGAGCAACCAATAAAACTTTCTCATCATCTCCTTTTATTTTCATGTACTTAGTAGGCAGGTGTTAGTTCTCCAAGTTCACCACAAACTTATATCCATAATCTTTCTTTTGTTTGCAAAAGTGAGGACAATACTTAGCTAGCTGTGCCTCAACATCTGCAAGCTTCTTCTTGGAAGTCATGGTTTCTAGATGTGTAGCAACATCATTAGTGATATATTTCTTGAAATCTAACAGCAGGTTAGAGATCTCTAGCTTAGAAATGCCAGAGTTGTTCCCCTTAGTAACTGTAGACCGAAATCCTCTGCCCTTATTTACATTTGATCTTGAATAATTGAGGTATATTTTCTTAAGGTCACCCCAGGAAGATTGAGATATATCTCCTCCATCCATGAGGTCAAGTGCTTCCAAACAGCTATCATTTACTCTTAAGAAAATGAGTTTCTATGAATCCTCCTCTAGCACATGTTTTGGATTCTTCTACATGTAATACAAGAAGCGTGAAACTTAATCTTCTAGAGTCTCATCCTCCTTTTGTGAAATTTGAAAAATGTCATCTCCTCTTGGGTCACCCCCTTTGCAATACTCTTTGTACTTCTGTAGAAATAGAGTCTACATTTCATCCCAACTAGCTGCTGCATTAGCTCCTAAGCCCATAAGCCATCATAGGGGGGACTCCTTCAATGTTGTTCAAAATAACTTGAGCTTGTGTCCATCATTATTGTAGTAAAATAATTGAAAAATAATTTCAAACTCAAATAGAAAGGTGTCAAGGCCTTTAGTTATTAGGCCATAGAACGTTGGGAGTGCAGCAGTCGGTATGTTTTTGAGATTAGCATTGTTGATAAGGATTGGAAGAGGAAATGGAAATGTAGGTTGTGCCATTACTGGAGGTATTTGAAAATGGAGTTTCTGCCAGGATGGAATATTAGCTACATGATTATGGACTACAAGTGCACTTGGAATGAAATTATCAAGAAAACTAGCCAAGATTTTTGCAAAAGGTCGAAGGCCAACTAGATCAAAATGTGTTTCTTTAGAGGAAGATGCTATAGGAAATTTAGGAATTGTGTCAACAAAAGCTAATTCAACTTCTTCAACTTCTTAGTTCAGATTCATAGACTCCCCTAAAAGAAATCTGCCATGTACATATCATCTTCTTCCTCTTCGATGGATGCAAGTAATTTTACAAACTTTTGAAGCAAGTTCAGGACTGCAAACTATTATCTGGAAAGCGGGGAACTATCTAAAAATGAAAAATGACTCAATAAGGTTCTCAACTTGACACCATCCCTGACAACAACTCCAAAAATGAACCGCCTCATAATAGGTACTAATAATCATGCAAAAGTTTCTCCTAGGAATAGTATATTTAGACTATGGATTACTTTTCCTATCATGAAGTGCATTTAAATTGACAACCCAAGGACCTATAATTGAAATGGGACAACACGATATGTGCACTAAGTCTCTCAAAGAGTCATACTACCTATGCTGCAAGAAGGAAAAATTCATGAAAGAGACCTATGTTATCACTGTCGGAAAGTAAACACACTTGACTACTTAATGGAATTAATGCTAAAAACTGCAAACTTAGTTTAAACATATTTTATCAACCCATATAATTCACCATAATTATCCTTGCTAGTGTTGCACGAACATACATGAATCTAATGCTGTAGAAATGAAATAGTAAAATCCTACTTGAAATGTTGTAAATACTGAAAGTAAATCTAATCTATTCTAATCTAATCCACCTCCCAAGTGGGCCCACTTGGTTGGATTCTACTAACTACTAACACATAATGTAAACCAAAATCACTTCATTTCAGAAATTGATTACATAAAAACAATGCACGAAACTAGAAAAGTAACTTGCTGTCTAAGATGCAACAACAATACCTTTCCAAAAAATGAAACTTAAAAACTAACAATCAAATCCCTATATATCGAGGATTGACTCTTATTCAAAGCATAAAGATAGGTTCTAACTTAAATCTCGCCATAGAAGAAAAATAAAATGTAACAGCCCATGACATAATGTAATAAAGTCTGGATGACCGATTCAACAAGATAATCAGCAGGGATGTCTCTCAGTCCCATGATGATTCTCTGTGTCGATGCTAGAACTTCAGCATTTCTTCTTTAATGTTGTCGACCACTCTCAAGATACTCAATTTTCCCTAGCAGGTTAGTAGCATGCAGATATATATATACAAGTAAACTAGTCAAATTAATCCAAATACTAGAACACACATTCTGATAGCTATATGAAGTACTATAATATATATAACATTTAGAAAAATATGTCATAGCTAAATACCCATAGGATTGGTGATTCTAACTATACTTATCACAAGTTCACATAGTTATAGGTTCACAAATGTCTTAGTAATGTTTTAAATAGAGTATCAAGATCAACATAAAATGGAGACAATAAATTATCTCATCAATCTGATTGTATCTTGAATAACCATCTAAAAATGAGAAGTATTCAGAGCCAAAGATAGACTGTAGGATCTGCTCCATGGATGGTAATGCATGGTGATCTTTATGGGATGCCCTATTCAGGTCCCTAAAGTCAACACATAACCTTAGTTCCCAATTAATTTTTCTAATAAGAACAAGATTTGATACCCAACTACTATGTTTAATAGCATATATGATACCACTCTTTATTAGCTTGAGAACTTCCTTATGCATGAGTAGCTCTAGTTTTTGATTAACAACCCTTTGGTTTTGCTGGACTGGTTTAGCATTAGGTTCTAGCTCTATGGTATGTTGAACAAGTGGTAGATAAGATCCTTTGAGATATTCATACTACCAAGAAAAGACATCGCTAAATTTTTTAAATAATCAGATGTAAGCCTTTTTTTCTGAATTAGTACTTACCTTTCCAAACTTTAAGCTGTTTCCCACTTCCAGGCTCCAAATTAGTGTAATGTTCTTGTTGGACTACCAAGCTAGTATTATTCCTTTTTTCTTGGTCATCTTTATTTAAAATGTACTCTAAGGTTACAAGGCTCTTGGGAAGCTTATTATATTTGAGTTGAACCACTTGATCATCATAATTATTCATCAACCTATCCTGATTGTGCTCTGAGAAAATATCCTCCTCAAACAAGAATCGCAGAATTTGTTCATCATTTTCAAATACTTTCTAATTAACATCATTATTAGGGATGGAAGGCCTGAAAATAATATTGACATGTTGTTGATCGTTTCCTACTAAAATTTTTTTAGGAATATCAAATTGGGATCCAACATCGGTTAACCTATCTGCATTTTGATTCAACTTCCTAGGGATGGTAATGATATTGAAAGAATTGAAATCTTCTATTTCATCCCAAACTCTATTCTTGTAGGCTTTCAGTGCATCATTCTTCATAGAAATCATCCCTTACACTTGCATGACAACCAATTCACTTTAACCATGTACCTTTAAGGATTTTAATACCTCTCTTTCTACCCAAATCTAGTCCATTCACTCACCTTTCATAGTCAACGTATTGCTTGTTTAAGAAAATATGAATCTAAAAGTTGTATTATATTTCTCACCTTTTGGGGAGACAAACATTGCACCACCACCAGATCCATGTCTTCTTCTAGTACCATCACTGAATAGTTTTGAAACTTCATTTCTTTGATCTTTCGATGTTTCAGTGGTTTCCTTGAAGATATTTGGCATTGTGAGACCATCCTTTGATATCATGTAGTTTCCCAAACCAACATCCCAAATAACACTAGCTTGGGTCTCTAAGGTCCTTTGTGATCCCCACTCATCTCAATAAATATTTGGGATGTTCTCTATCTGGTTGTTTTTCTCCTTAATGATTGGAAAATCATTACTATCAAGTGCAAGACAACTTGCATTGGATACATTTGACACATAAGTTTCCACATGATGTGATGCTAATGATTCACATTTGATAGTGACTTTGGTTCCATATCTAGTATGGAAAACCATATGAGACCAATTAGAAGAAAGATATCCTCCTATATTAGCTGTGAATTCTCTTGACAGACATAAGGAAAAAGAGAAATGATATCTATGATATATATGTCAAGGATGATAGATAAATTAGGGTTTGCATGAATGACTAAAGTCGTATCCTTGGGCAGACCTGCGATGTTCACTGATGAACCATCAAGTTGTGTTAAGTTTTTTTGGAATGGCTCATACTTGAGTCCTAATTGGTCAGCTACCTTCTTGGGAATGACTGAACTAGTAGCTCTACTATCTACCACAAAATTATGTACTAGAAAATCTCCAATAATTAATGATACATAAAAGGGAGGGGCTTTAAGTTCCTACCTTGAATAGCTTGTGCTTTGGTGTTGCTTCTTGGAATTTTATTTTCTTGATCAATGTTGACCAAAGGTGGCTTAGAAATATCATTTTTGGGTTGTTGAGGGCTTGCCACTTCACCCATAACCTTCTTCAATATTTCAAGTTGCCCTGGAATAGCTAAGGAGTCCCACATGGACATAGTAACACTCATCTTCTTCATATTTTCCACAATGTTAAAAGGCACTGCTACGTGGATCTTTTGGTGTACTCTCACCATTATGGGCTCAACTTCCTTGGGAGATTAAATCTCCCTGACTAGCATGGTGGGAGCCTTCTTTAGTATGGAAGGAATAGATGGATGTTATGAATCTCCAAATTTAGTATCTTTTCATCTATCTTCTACTTGCTCCATGTCTTGGGCTCTCCTCTTGGACCGAGTATTAGCTACAATTGAAGACTCACCATTCATAGAGTTAAATTATTCATCTTGCAAATTAGAGAATGTAGTCTCATTGGATTGTGCATCTTGTTGGGGGGTGACCCACTAGAAGATGCCTCTGATTGGATGTTTGAGGCCTTTTGTGTCATGAGTGCTTGGTTCACTAATACATTCAAGCATGTACTCTAATTATGTTGTTAATTGTAGGAATAACACGAATCAACCTATGAGGAAAAATTATTTTGACTTGGAACCATTATACCTGACTAGGTTTGTAGAGTTGAGAGGTTATGGTTTGTAAGGTTGAAATGGCCTTTGATTAAAATTCTACCTTTTCCCTTGATAATTTACCTTATATGGTGGTCTACTTTGTTGATAGGAATGTCCTTGAGCTTCATACTTCTGGTTAGGACCTTGATTTTGTTGTTGGAAATGTGGCCTGACCTCCTGATTATTCTTTTTGATATTGGTTAGCTCTTTGCTCATCATCTATAACAAAATTTTCATTTCTTGTTGACTATTTTGTAATAAGCTATTTGTTACTTGTTGATCACTTCTCATCTCTTGTAGTTCTTGGGAAAAGCCTTCTCTTGATTCCTCATTGCTAGAACTAGCTTGAAGTGCTATGAAAGTATGTATAGGGGTGAATGGAGGAATATTCAGAGGTATATTGGGCTGAATATCAGGGTAGAGAGGCATGGGTAGCCTTGGTTCTATCTTACCAGTGTGAATTAAAAAAATTTCTTCCTTAACAACTATATCAAAAGCTTGGGGCAGTGAGGTACCTCCCAAAGACTGGATAATGACATATATATAACTATTTATACTTTTCAAATAGTATAGAAAAGTATAATCCACTGAGGCCCTTATAGAAATAGGAATCTTAATACATGTCTTAAGGAATCTATTGTTGAAATTTATCATTTGTTCCTAAGGATCTCTTTTGATAGTAGTGAGTTGCTCAACCAGGGATAAATGATATGACTTATCTTCAAAATATCTATAAACGGAGTCTCCAAGTGTGTCCCATGAATTTATAGATCCAACTGCTAAATTTATAAACCAATCCAAGGCCTTACCTTTCAAGGAGGATGCTAACAACTTGGTGGCTACATCTTCCTTAGTGACATGGTGTTTATTACATATGGTAGCCACATATCTAACATATTCACAAGCTCTCATATGGATTTCTCCTGTGAAATCAGGAAAGATTTTGAATGCTCCTAGTGGCACATCATGATATTGAGAAAAATTCAATGGGATACCCTCATTAAAGGGTACAAAAGCAATCTGTCTTGCCATTGTAGGAACTGTGACTTGTTGAATAGCAACTTTGTGGGTTGTATTTGAACTAGTGAGTGAAGTCAAATCTACTAGTAACTCTTTCCTTTAAGACCTTTGGTGCAGGAGCACCTTCTACATCAATTGAGCATCAGAAGGACACAACAAGCATGTAAGGATCATCAACAAGGTCCTAATAGCACATAGGTTGTTTAGGAATAAAGAGTTGCCTGTAGAATCCAAC
>MU225293.1:208319-223302 GCA_018584345.1 Thuja plicata | reverse complement strand
AGTTGGAAGAGGTATGTCCTTTCTTATAAATAATGATGAATAGACATGTCCCATGAAGGGACATGTCTCTCCTATCCTCATTCCCAATATAAATGAAAGAGAGATTGTTGCATTTGGAAAACACATAGAACATAGAATGTTATTACATTTGTAGCTATCCTAAAAACTTAACAGTTCAAGATGTTCAAAATTTGTCTTATCACCAGTCATGTGATGAGAAAAACCACTATCAATTATCCATGTATCATTTTTATTGATGTGTGAGAAAAGTGTTGTCTTTTCATCTTCTTCATCTGACTCATCGTTAACAGCAATATAAACCATTTCTTCTTCTTCATCATTGTCAAAATCTTTAGCAATATAACAAGACTTCTCACCTTTATCCTTGTATCTTTTGTAGTTCTTGAAATCTTTCTTGCCCTTGAATTTGTTCAAATTTTTCTCATCTTTATCTTCTTTGTTCAGACACTTTGCAGCAATGTGACCAACCTCAATGCATGAGAAACAAATCAATGGTATCTTTCCTCTGCATTTTCCTTTTGCATCTCTTCTTGCAAGTAGTGCTTCAATTATGTCAAGATCTTCATCATCAGATTCATGATCAGTATCACTTTCAATATGCTTCCCTTTTGAGTATCTATCATCCTTACCAAGGTTCAGTTTCGCTTTGAATGCAGACTCAAGATTGCTAGAGCCAGGAGAGTAATTGTCAAAGTTGTCCAGCTCAAAAGTTGTAAGCCTTCCCACTAATGTATCCAGAGTTGTATCTTTATTGCACCTCATCTCTTGAATAGCTGAAACTCTAATAGCATAGATAGGAAGTAAAGTTCTTAATACCTTGTTGACCACTGTTGCATCTTTAATTATTCTGCCTGCAGATCTGATGGCACTCATAATCTTCTTGATTCTGTCACTGTATCCTGTAATGTCTTCTCCTTCTTTCATTTTCATCTTGTCAAATTGTCCTCTTAGACTTTCTACTTTGGCTCTCTTTACATTTGCTGTAATTTCTTCCACATATCATAGGTTGTAGGGCAGTCCTTGACTTCATCAAATTCTGAGTAGCTGAGTTAAGAAGCTATGTCAATCATCATTATGTTGTGATGCTTTTGTTCCATCATCTGTTCCACAGTCATAGTCCCTGTTGGTTCCACATATTTTCTCTCTAAAAATTGCAGACCAGCATCTCCTATAGTAGATAGATGTAGCTTCATTAGCTCTTGCCATGCTAGAAAATTGTCTTTGTTTATCTTAGGGATCTCCCTTCTGTAGGAAATCTCTGATATTTAGCTTAGGCCTTGAAACCTTCTCTGAAAGAAACTAAAGCTCTAATACCAATTTCTAGAAATGAGATAAGTAACTGAGAGGGGAGGGGTGAATCATTTACTTCAAAAAAAATTCTTTGTCCCTTAGATGTCTTAAATACTTTAACACTATTACTCGGTTAATTAAGATATTCTTCTGTAACTCGGGTGTCAAAGAAATCTTTATAATATCCAATGCATTTATACTTTAGAGATTAAGTGCAGAAACATAAAGCATAAAACAAATAACATATACATAGGTGACACCAAGATTTAATGTGGAAACCCAATATGGGCAAAACAACTAATGTAATTAGTTACTATTTTTCACTCTTCTGAAGTGAGCCCTATTAGGAGCCAACCCTATTAAAGGTTACAATAACACACTATTAGGTGTGACTTTGTTACAGGATGTAATCACCCTGTAAGGAGTGGCCTTGTTAGAGGTCTTCAACACTTCAACATAGAAATGCTACCTTGTGAGAGGTTTTACAAAAAGACTGTTAAGCCTACTCTTATAAGAGATTTTAGATCACTACTATAATTGTTAGAAAGTAACAATGAATTGACCTGTATGTGTAAGCAACTATCTTTGCTGATTCTGATCTCTGTTCTGATTATAACTGGATCCTTGCTTATTAGATGTTCTATTGTAGCTCCAAGTGATCTGTACTCAATCAGAATCCTGTCTGATTTCACCTTCACTCTTCATTTCACAGAATTCCACACTTCTTCTTCCTCTATCTCTTTCTCTTCTTCTTACACACATTCAATCCAAACTTGACCTTTCATTTATATGGTAAGCTCTCTCAAGTCGGCTTGAATAAACTTCTAATAATAAATCACATTTCAGTCAGCCTCATATAACCAATTAATTATATAATATAAATCACTATTAGTCAGCTGCCACTGAATGTCCGACCAAGACTGAAATGCCTGAGTGACTAGGTCAACACTAAACTTCCTTCAATGCCCAACTAAATTCGGTGAACACTAAATAACTCATTTTATTCACTAACTATGCTTGGTTTGAATGTAGAAATTTATGTAACATCACTATATAAGAGTAAATACATGTGTAACATCAATGACAATACACAATTGAATAATTATCTTCAAAAAGGAAAGGTTAGTTGCTAAATGATTTTCACAACAATATGGGATTGATTATAATGAAACATTTTTCCCAGTTGCTAGACTTGATACAATTAGAACTATTTTAGAATTAGTTATACATAATAATTGAAAAGTATATCAAATGGATGTAAAATTGTCTTTCTTGACTGGTTTTCTTGATGAAGAAGTTTATGTTCAACTACCACCTAGTTCTGAGGTTTATGACCATGAAAATAAAGTATATAAATTTAAAAAGGGACTTTAGGGTTTCAAACATGCACCTAGAGCTTGGTATAATAAGATTGATTTATAGATGATAAGTAATAAATTCAGCGAAAGTAACATTGAGCCCACATGGTATATAAAGACCAATAAGCATTGTCAATTTTGATTGTGTGTTTGTATGTTGATGACTAGATATTCACTAAAAAAATTTCAATAAACTTGTTCAAGTGAGTAATGATGAAAGAATTTGAAATGATAGATTTGGGCTTGATGAGATACTTCTTGGGCATTTAAGTTATTTAATTTGACAAAAGTATCTTCATTTGTCAATCCAAGTATATAAATGATATTTTGCAGAGATTTAAAATGATAAATTGTAATCTAGTATCAACACAAATTTCAACAAGAAAAAAACTTAGCAAAGTGGATATAGGCTCAAATGTCGATCAAACTATATTTAAAGACTTGTTGGAAGTTTGATGTATTTGACAGCTACTAGGCCAGATATTATGTATGTTATAATTTTGATCTCAAGGTTCATGGAGTCACCTTTAAATTCTCTCTACAAAGTTGGAAAAGGGATGCTAATATATGTTGCCAAAATAATAGGATATGAAATTCTATACTCTAAAACTAATAATTTTGGTTTGACTAGTTGACAGTGATTTTCCAGGTTGCATAGTTGATAGGAATAGACATTCTAGATGTGTCTTTCATCTTGGATCACAAATTGTGTTGTGGGCATCAAAGAAGAAACCAATTGTGATAATTTCATCAGCTAAAGCAGGATATGTAGCCACAACTACCACAACATGCCAAGTCGTAGGAATCCATCAAATTTTATTAGAATAACTGCATAATCAAGAGGAACCAACACCAATCCTTTTTGATAACAAATCAACAATTGCCTTATCAAGGAATCATGTATTTCATAAGAGGTGCAAGCATATTGATACAAGGTACCACTTCATCTAGGAACTGGTTAACAATGAAGAACTCTACCTTTATTTCTATGAATCTAAAGATCAATTGGCATATATTTTCACTAAGGCATTTCCAAAGAACAACTTTGAATATCTACGAACAAAAATAGACATTATTGATATAGAATTGGTTAGTGGTAGAAATTAGGGGGGAGTGTTGACATGTATTAATTCCTACCAACAAACATCCATATGTGGTCAAAGTAAGCATTTGATTTAGAAACTCCCCACCACCCATCATCGACCTTCCTTCATTCACATATTTATAGTTGGTGCATTTTTTGCCATACATTTTTTGATTTCCATATTCTATATGTTTCCCTACCAACATCGATAGCTTTCACATGTGTATTAACTTCTATATGACTATAAAGAATTTTGGAGTGTTCTAAGTCCTCTATAAATAGAGGCAGTTTGTAATTGATTCTACAAGGGCAATAAAATTTAGTTTCTTGTATTGTCTTCCTCTCATTTAAAAAGAATGATGTAAAGCAGCATTTTCATGGAAAGATATGATGTATAAATGTGGTCTTCATATTTCAAATAGGGTAGGACATATAATAAATTAAAATGATTAAAAATTACAAGAAAAACTAGAATTGAGGGCCCAAATAATATAGTGTTGATGCATTAAAGTGGAATATAACTTGTAATATTATCTTAAATATTAATTTAAATCAAGAAAGATCCTATATTGTGTAGAGGAATGGAAAATAATAAAATGAGTGCTAGAAGAATCTGAATTTAGACACCCTAACTAAAGATTTATAATTTTCAACCATCAAAGAATGCAAGCGTTGATAGATTATTTAAAATTATCGTAGTCTAAATATTAATTAAGATAGATAAAAGGAAAGGAAAGGTCCTTTTATAGTCCACTATACAAGTGATATGTTTTTGGGTCTACATATGGTGACAGCAATATGGGAATACCCCGTACTCCTTGCGGGAGGCAATCATTATTCTACAAACGAGGCGACATACCCTACCCCCCAGTGGGATTTGAACTTGTGACCTCCCTTTCAAGAGTACAAGTTCTCCACCACTAGGCCAACTCAGGCATACTATTTTTTTCATAAAAAATAAAAATAAAAAGTAATTTTTTTTCATACCTTTTCAAAATATTTGAAAAAACCATAACCAATATTCTTTCTTTCCCTTATTTCATATGTAAAAATGATGAAAGACAACCATAAAATTATTCTTTTTAAAATGTTTACTTATCATATCTTTTACAGGTATTATCGAAATAAATTGTCAATACTACTAAATTATAATATTTTTTATCAAATTCATAAAAAAAAAAAAAAATGTAATAACACTTATACAATTCTATAAAATGAAGAAGAATAGACCTGAACATTTACAATCGTGCCAAACCAAATCAGATACTCAACAAAATAAACCTAAAGGGATTATAAAAATTTATACTCTCGACTGTTTTGTAATAGTTTTAGATGTCACTACTAATTGTATAATATTAATGGATGAAGACTTTCGTTCGAATAATACATCTATTAACTATTAGCTTATATATAAAACACCAAATAGGTCGGTGACCAGAGTATAAAGCATTTTTGTTTTATGCATGCACGGTAGGATGGGACTTTTGAAAACTTAGAAAAGCCTGAATTTTTGGTACCTCAAACGACACCAAGTACTCTTCGAAGGACAGGAAATTGAGCAGTGAAATGGGGAATTCTTGGTACCTTCACAGAGTAAATCACCTTGTTCTTGTGTACTTTGCAAGAGCTGTAGATATGCTTTGTTTCCTGTTTACATTTACTCTCTGCTCTTGGGAATTTGGTATAGATTGTCTTCTTCCTTTTCAAATGATCAATAAAGTTATTGGTTTTCTGTCCTTGTATATGCTTTGCAAAATCTTTTCATAGATACTCAGCCATTTATTATATGACACTTGTTCCCACTTTACCCCTACTACTTTGACTGGAGCTCTCTTGTATCACTAATATAAAAATCCCATCAAAGTCATAAACCAAAAGCTAAGCAAAGATTAATCATGGATTTGAAATTTTGACTGACAAGTAAGGAGCCTATAGATTCCAACCTTCTATTGGCCTTGCAAATAAGTTGGTGTGATGGCTCACCTACTTTTCATACACTTCCTCATTTCATTTGATTTATTCCACTCTTTCTACTTCTTAGTTTTAATATATGGAATTACTTGCCATTTTTTTCAGAAATGTTAAAGAGTCAGATAAATGCTAATCCATGCTTTCATAATCTAGGCTTGTGTGGATTTTTTATTCATGAAAGCAGCTTTAAAGATGTGGGAATTCCCCAAACGTCACTCTCAGTCCTGAATGATTGTTTCATAAAGTCTGTATTAAAACTCTTATTTTACTGCTAGTTTACGTAGTTGAATAGATCTTGATCAGTGTTCTACTATTATTCTCTGCAACTACCATTCAGAAGATGAATAGTGGCCACAAACTCCACCATAAATGGCAACCCCAGAATAGTATATACTCAAAACAAAGCTCCACCCTCCCAACCATTAAAACTACTGAGCACAGCTACAAGATTAGATTTTCTCCATATCTGCTGCAGATTTATAAGTGTTGGTGACCCACAGAATTATTTTAGGGTTAGCAAGCATGACTCCAACTCCCCCAGTTGAAGTACTGAATCGAGGACCATGGACTGCTGAGGAAGATCAGCTGTTGAAAACGTATATTGAAGCTAATGGAGTGGGACGTTGGAGTACTCTTCCCCACAAAGCTGGTATGACAAATATTGATTGTGTATATACAAAAAGATTCCATTTTGGTCTGTATGCTTGTTCTAATAATTACTTAGATATATACAGAATTTTTGTTAAGTTACTGTTTTCATACTGTTGCTCAACAATGGAGTGATGTAGAGATTGTTTTGGTACAGGTTTGATGAGGTGTGGAAAGAGTTGCAGATTGCGTTGGATGAATCATCTGCGCCCAAATGTTAAGCGTGGTCATATTTCCCCAGATGAAGAGGATCTCATCATTAGGCTTCATAATCTGCTCGGTAACCGGTAAACTCACTGGACTCTAATCACAAAGTGAAATTCTTTATATTAATCTCTTTTTCTTATTTGGCCTTTGACAGCCTTGAGAATCAGGGAAATACTTTTGAAAAAATTGTGTCTTAATTTGCATCAATTGTTTGAATCAGTCTTCTGATGTCTTAGGACAATTAAAAAGTTATAGGATTGCAGTAAAATGTGTTTAAATGTGTTTAAAATATAGGATTGTGATTAAAATGTGTGGCTATAATATTTTCTTTGAGATTTTATGTATTCTAGTTGAAGGGTTGAAGGGTTGTAGTCCAATTAGTCAAGTACAGCTGATGAAGAATGATAATATGTGATAGAAAGCCATCCAATAATATTTGACAGATCTGAATAACTTTGATAGATGGGGTCCTCCTTTACATGGGTACTTAGCATTGTAGTTCTTTTGGTGGTCATACAGTCAAAAAAATTATTTCTTTCATACATTTAGGTTGTGGAATTGAATGGTAGAAGGCAAGTACTTTCTGATTTAGATGCATGTTTATTCAAATTGATGTAATTCATTCTATAAAGACTCACATCCATTTAAAATTATTTGTTTCCATATATAAAGAAAAATACAAAGATTGTCTCTAAAATCAATTGTATGAATTTCGGAACATCACAATCTTTTTTTTTTTAAATCAATTGTATGAGTTTCGGAACATCACAATCTTTCTCTTTTATAATAGATCATTAAATTGATCCCATACATTGAATCAAAACATTTAATTCAAAAAAGCATTCTTAGTCTAGTGACTGAAATATGATTTAAAAAATCGATTCAAAAGATGCACAATTAATTAATAAAACAATCTTCTTCTCACAATAGACTGCTAAATTTAGCTTGTGATTGTGATCCGAAACATCGATTTGAGAAAACACAATTAATTCAATTAATTCAAGAAACACTCCTTTGACTGTGCAAATATTTTTATGGGAATTTAGTATTGTTATAGTTGATTGACAATCTTATCGGCGTTTAGGATTGTTCTACTTGATTGGCAATGTTACGGGAATCTAAGATTGTTATAGCTGAATGATAATGTTATATGGGAATTTAAGATTGTTTTTTAACTAAGCAGTAGCTAGATTGTGCTGGTTCGAGGTATAGTAAAAGCTAATTAGAGCAGAATTAACATCACATTAATCCAGCCTAAAGAACAGCAATATAGTTCATGGCTGATCTTAGTTTAATGGGCGGCTGTCGTATTATTGCAGATGGTCATTGATTGCAGGACGAGTGCCAGGTAGAACAGACAACGAAGTTAAAAACTACTGGAATACTCATTTGAGCAGAAAGTTAGCAACTAAATCATTTGCAGCGAGGAAGAGTGTGAAGGGGAAACCAAAAATCTCAGGAAAAAGTAAAGCCAAAGCTTCGATTAACTCTCTTGACGATCACACGCTTCAGTCCAGGTCTAAAAATCAAGCCACCATCAACACCCTTGTCACCGGCAATCACAGGTTTGCTAATTCCTCCCCTATTTTTCCGACAAATTCTTTTCCTCCAGAATACTATTCATTAGCGGGTGCCCCTATAAAATGCAGTGTGCCAGAGATACCCACGTCAGAAAAGGAGAAGACGTATCCAGATATCTTGGAGAATGGCTATAATTTTGGCGGAGCCCAAGGCGGATTGCATAACACTATAGAAAATGTAGCACAAGCGGCTATTGAGATAAATACGGGAGATGAAATTTTTCCACCCATAACTCGGTTTGAGCAAAGTATTGTCACCACAGAATCGTATTTAGATTCGTTTATGTCAGCCTGGACTTGGTTTGACAATAGCTTTTTCGAGAATTTGGTGTCCGATATGGATCAGATTCGCTAGCTTTTCAGATTCATGGGTTTCTTAGGGTCAGTATTTGTAATAAGCAGATTCATTAATTCTGCAACATGTAAGTTGATTTTAATAAGTTTTATGATTGTCGTTATATGATAACTCTTTTCTTGTTGTATACCGTAGATTCCATGACTTTGTAGGAGGACATAATATCTACTCATTTAATATATTCATTTGAGCTTTCTTTATTTTCATTAAAGATTACAGTCATTTTCTCGTAGAAATTATTAGAGTTTTAGTGGACATTAACTCTGCAATTTGGCCGACTTTAATTTTGACACGGCAGCAACCGACAGGGAAAATCAAATGCGAGGTGTACCAACTCCATTTTGTCTAACACTACACGTGGCCTCATAATTACATTTAGAATATGAACAACCAGGTCAAGTTAAAGAGAGTCAGGACATGAAACTACTAGGGTTTATTTCCTATTCTTTTCTAGCTAGTCTTCCCTGTGCATATGGAGTCTGTTTAGAACACGTTTAAATGGTTTTGGAGTCAATGTACTGGTTGGTTATGGTAGGGGTCAGTATTTTACAAAAATAATTTATTCATGTTGGAGTTAATGTACGAATCATGTATTTTTTTAATTTTAATTATTCAATATATCAATTATTTACATGAAACATGAGTTTCAATTGATATATTGAATGGTGTTGGAGTTTGTTCTTGATAGTTTTGGAGACAATTGATCTCTGTAATTTGCATTGTGTACTTTTGAATCAAATTTGGTTGATTTGTTCCATATTGTAATACCTTTGTTCAATTTTTTCTTTCAAGATTCCTTTCTTGAAAAGACCTTCTATTCTAATATTTCTTTTTCATTAATATATTATTTTTCCAATAAAAAAATGTATTGGTTGTTTATGGTACGAAACAAATGTTTTATATAAATAATTGATATATTGATTTTGACATGTTGATTGATTTATATAAAATATTCCATGTGAGACAAATTTATATATTTTACTAATTAGAAGATCTTGAATTCACATTACATCGGGTTGATATCATATTAAATATCAAATTTTCTAATTAAAAGAAAATAATCTCTCTCTCTCTCTCTCTCTCTCTCTCTCTCTCTCTCTCTCAGTATCCATGTTTTAAATAAATTTTAAGTAGCATTTATCGCAATATATTTATATCTTATTAAAAATTCTTATGTTAGAGGTACTAGAGAGAAGTTATAGATGCAAAAAATAACAAAATAGTCAAGTAAGGAGCTCTTCAACAAGCTCACTTATCAAATTTTAGAATCAATTAGAAAGAAACACACTTTCTTTCTATGCATTTTCTCTTGTTTTAAGTTTAGGTGCTTCTACTCCTATTTGCCTTCTTCAAATAGGAGTTGAGGGCTCCATAGGAACTTGGGACCTTATTGGAGCCTCCAAAGGTTCTCAAAACAATTGATAGCTCCAATATCTTCTGTCTGATCTTTAATTCCCTTGTTCCATCATTATTTCCATTCTCCAAATGCGATTACAAATGAAATAGGAATTTGAAACCAAATCAAGGGTTTCAGTGATTTCAATAACCACTAGAAATCTTCATAAAATGTTACTTGTCCTTTATTTTCTTCGTAGCTTCCTATGGATAATTGAGCTATGAATAAGAAATATACACTATCAATGGTTTCAATGGCTCAAATAATTGTGTTTGGAGATGACAAGATTCTTGGTACTTATAAAAGTGTTGAATGACCATAACTTGAAGAAATTTCATCAATTTTTTACCAAACGTGAACTAGGAACACCTATTTGTCCACTTTACAAGATAGAATGCTAAAAGATACCATACCTTTTTCCAATGTTTGGATATTTTTATTTAGCTACTTGAATAAAGGACAAGCAATGGGAAAATACGACATAGAAGGATAAATTTTTGCATAATTAAATATTCCTATTTACACTTTACTTAAGCTTATAGTTTTCATACAAGACACCTAGGAATCTGCACCTATATTTTTATATGGTGTAGGAGAAATTCAACATTAGGTGGTGATAGTTGTTTGATCACATTCGACTTTATGTGTGAGATCCACCTTTAGTGGACATGTGATTCCACCTTGTGTGAGTGATATCTTATCTTCTCTTTATCATAGCCTCTTATTGACTTACTTATATATGCGGGCCTATTATGTACATTTTAATCATGTCGATTATCAATATTATCATTCTTGCATTCTTAATGCAAATTCCTTTCCATTTTCTTATGGAAGTTATCTTGGTGTTTCATTTGATCCTAGGGTTATTTTAGAGTCACTTAAAACTCTAACATGGTATCAAAGCTCTCAAGGTGTGAATATTCCTTCTCAAGAAGTGCAAACTTGGCTTGATTTGATTATTGGTGCAAAATAAAGCTATTTGGGCATCACCATTCCATAATCTATTTCGGGAGAATTTTGGTACAATTTGGATTTTCAAGCATTTTGCGAGTTTCTCTTATAGGTCAATATTGGAGGTTACTCATGCAAAACAAAGGTTGGCATTACATAAAGGATGTCCAAAAACCTGAAGATTGAATTTTTTTCATTCAAATCATGCATCTGAGGCTAAATATAGAGTCATTTAAAGTTTAGAGGTGCGACAACAATGATTCAGGAAAAACTAATTACGCAGGTGATTTTCAAACAATGATATCTCATTCAATCATACTTCTTCTTTCAAGAAACATTTTTAGTTGTGAGGTAGAATTTCATGCTCTACAAAATAGTGCAAATGACTTCTAATATTTGTCCCTAAAGTTTTCTGAAAAAATGATAATCCCATTTTTGCAACTCTAAAGGCCTTGTTTGGGCTCGTATAGACTCCTTTTAAGGTGCAATTTTTTTTTCTTCTTAAAGCTCATAATTTTTTTTTTATTTTGTAGTGTTGCTACAAGATTATATTAACTATGATCAGAAATTATACTTATTTAATTTTGCTTAGTTTTGCAATTATAATCCATAGGCCTTAGTTTGGTCTTTTGCATAGTGATCTAAGTCTATTATAGCCTAATTATGGGGTATAAACAATTGTTGATCTTAATTTATAATGTGAGAAGTTTATCATAGATGTAATCATGGGATATGGAACAGATCCTTCAATAATAAATAAGACGAAGGGTATTTATGAGTCATGGGAAAAAATAATCATCACACATTATAGATGGCTTAATCTCTGGCCTCATCTTTATGGACTCATACCTAAGCCAAAGTCACAGTAGAAGAAAATATTTTTGGAAGATAAGAATGGTCATATCAAAGGATTGACTAGTACAAGTCTTAGTTTAGATTTTTCCAAGATGTCTACTCAAAGATCTCAAGAGTATTCAATGCCCACACACAGTTTGGGTAATTTTTTGAGAGAATTTTGGAGATCCACATTTTCCTCCATTCCCAAATGATCCTTCTATATATTGTATCCTTCCTCTTGATAATCTAGATAATATTCCCTATGATGATGATACCTTAGATGAGATTGAATATAATGCATTACTTGAGACTAAAAATGATCCATCAAGACTCTAGTTGTAGCTACTACTTCTCTAGTTAAGATAACACATTCATCTCTTATTGGTGATTCTAGTGAGTCATTGCAAGAGATATATATTTGTCTTCCTAATTGGGATTCCTATTTTCCAGATATTGGTTCACTATTTTTGGAGTATCTTATTTCATATTTGGGAGACATATTTCAGGGGATTTCTCTTCTATTTTATGAAATCTTCGTCATAGTTGGAGAACCTTTTGCATCTTCTTTGGAGATTGAAATTCATGATTTTCTTTCTTCACTTGATAGGTCACATTGCTTGGTTTAGATTGATCATGCTTACGTGATAGATTCTTCAAGCTTGGAGACCCCAGTCAACTTTTCAAGGCATCATTCCTATTTTATGATAGTTGTGGCAGAAATGTTGTCACTTCTTCATTGTCTTTGGATCTTGTTCACAATAAGTTTCAACTGGTTCCTTATTTTTCACCTTCTATTATGATTGATTATGTTCTTGATTGGTTCATGATGTCTTCATCATCCAAGGACATGGAGACACATGAGAAGATTTTAGAGATATCATCATCATACTTCACCTTGATTCAAATTCCAAATTCCTATCCAAGATGTGAAACATTCCTACATTTGTACATGGTTTTATCTTCTTCCCAAGGGGAGAAATATTATTTTTAGACATTGGAATATGTTTTTTTCTTCAAACACTTACCATATTTGCACAAGAATTTTCATAATGAGGGGATAACATGTCTCCTTCTTTCCTTCAAATCGGGGGGATAATTGATTGCATATACAATATGTATGTAGTACTTGGGGGCCTTGAGCCTTCTATCTATGCATCTTGTGGGTTTTAATCTCTCTTTTTGGAAGAGAATTTTTTCCTATAGGGTTTTCCCCATGTAAAGGGGGAGGAATCATGTATGATGTGGGTTTGATTTGCCTAGAGTATATTGATTTCCTTAACCTTACTTTATATTTAATTTCCTTAACCAAAATGTAAGATATGAAATTGGAGATGTTACATTAATGTAAAAGGGAGGATTGAAATAGAGATATGCTTATTAAAAATGTATAATGTGTTAAGAAAAACTGGTTGGATTGATTATTGATTATCTTGAAACGTAATGTTAAAAATAGGAAATGTGTAAGTTGTCCTTTGAGTTTCCTAGATTGCATTGACCTTAATTGAATTGCATTGATTGATTGTATATTGTGATTAGGGAGAAAATAAGATGTTCCTCTTTTATTCTCAAATGCAGAAATGGAAGATCCAAATTGATCCACCTGAAGGAAGGGCAAATGCACAAATGAATCAACTATTTGGAAGAGAGAATAACAAGAGAGATACCTTAAATTCTGTTAATTCTATGTATAGAAATGATGTATGACAGTAATTGAAGAGGTAGGAGAAAGGCACTAACCTTGAAATATTGCAGATCAAAGAATTCTATTTTCTGAGGTCTGTAGACTATTTCTGGAAAATCTGATAGTTGATCCCAAATTGAAATGCAGAGACGAACAAAACCTAGAAATATTTTTCCATTCTGATGTCATCTTATGAAAAAGGTCAACCTTGACCCACAAATTTCAACCCTGACCCAATAATGTCGACCCTGACCTACACAGGTCCAATATAAATTATGCTCACACCGTCTGAAAGAAAGCCAAAAAGGGTATCCAGATCTGGTCTCAAATCAACTATTCTACACCTGTACGTACAAGAAAAAGGGGATTGTTTGTTGTGGGGGAGGGGTTTTCCTTGGTCAAACCCTAGTTTAGGAATTAACCTTGAAACAAATAAAGTATAGAATGCTAGCAAGTAGTAGAATTGAATCTAACAATGAAGCTATGATACTCAATAGATATGTAATTGAAATTCAAATTTATGCAAGTATGTAAGTATGAAATCTTTGACTTTAGAAACCATAAACCTCCATGATTGTATTCTTGAAATCCACTTTTGAAGAGATGATGAAAGAGTCTTGAGGATGCACAAAGGATCTTGAAGGAAGATCACACCACCATGATGGCTAGATCTAGGGTTTGAATGATGAATCTTGAATGTTTGCACCTAATCCCTTCAAAAGCTTGGGAGCTTGAATCCTTGATCTTCAATGAAGAACTTGAATGCTTGAGAGGAAGACTTGAACACCTTGAAAGCTTGGAAATATGTAGAACTTTTTGCTTCTTGACAAAATCTTGATTAGAGCTTTTTGCACTTGGAAGACTTAGAGAAAATGAGAGAGAGAGACTTGCTTTTATATGAAATTAGGGAAAAATATTCTAAGGAAGCCTACATAGGAGGATTAAATTCTCATTAAAGTATTTACCCCTAGGAGAGGACCTATATTAAATATAATTTAGGAATCAATGCTTCAAAATCCGAAACAGTCGACCTGAAAGCGGGAAAATTGAATTTTGGATGACCCCCGACAACCAACAAGTTTCCAATTTTAAAAAGAGGACCTTGGTCAGGGTCGAGGTCGACCCTGACCTAGGTCAGGGTTGAGGTCGACCTTGACCTAGGGGTTCAAAACCCCTGGAAAATATGCCAGGTGGGGTAGGAGGTGCCCGGAGAGGCCCAATCAGGGTCCTGAACCAGCACAGAAGCATGGGATGATTCAGAAATAGGATGATGATATGGTAGAGGT
Organism: Thuja plicata; assembly: GCA_018584345.1. Lineage (NCBI taxonomy): Eukaryota > Viridiplantae > Streptophyta > Pinopsida > Cupressales > Cupressaceae > Thuja > Thuja plicata. The sequence continues at coordinate 208,637 of MU225293.1, read as the reverse complement.
CAAAAAATTCCCTTAAGGAGGGATAAATTCTCTTAACATGGAAGTGCTTCCATTTTAAGATGATACATTAAGCCGCCACTTTAGCGGGAGTACGAAAATTGAATGTGCTCACGGTAAAGTTAGAGGAAAGGATTCTAGTGGATTGCAACGAGGTAGAACATCACAAAGTTAGGGATATGAGCCCCAAAACTAAGGATTCTAACTCAACATACATGCATAAAGATATGGAAATAAAGAGCAATCAATCATAGAAAACATACATGACTACATAAGTAAGACAAGAACAACACCATAGATAACATAGCTTCATGATCTAAT
>MU225293.1:164640-197076 GCA_018584345.1 Thuja plicata | reverse complement strand
TAAAGAGAGAGAACACATCAAGGCTAAATCATTTCTCTTTAAAAGTTGAGAATGTAGGCAAGGTCAAGCCAGTAGTTCAAAGACATATTCCGCCTGTTTTAGTACTGGTTCCTTATACACACTTCCCAAAAAAAAGTTGAACAATGCAACTATTGCAATCAAATTTCAATGCTCGCACCAATACTCATCTTATTTTAAAGCAAAATCTGTCCGTCCATGGATGACAAATCATATTTACTTTGACCAATGCAAAGTTCTTCTTAACCAGTAGTATATTAATTAAATTCCTTATAAGATAGGTTGTTGGCATTATCACAAACACTTTTTAAAATAGTTTAGTACCACAAATAATGATTTTATGGTTGTACATTTGGTTCTTAAAACATTATGATTATTTATAATTATTATATATTACAAAATATATGATTAATGTGTAATAATATACTAGATTACAATAATAAAGATTGAATATATAGAAAGAAGATAATTATACATGGCATTTTAATTTCTTTTACCTTTATCAATGTAGTTAGATTGTTGATTTAAGATCGTTCAATGTGTAAGAATAATTTTACATGAGAACAATTTTATCTCATCTCTAAATATTTTCTTTATGTATTTGTTTTATTTTGTAGGTTTTTAATAGTATTATTGTTGTTATACTCAAGCAATAGATGGAAAGTCCAAAGAAGGATAGCTAATGCATCTTTGACTTAACACAAAAGAAATAGACATGAAGTAGAAAAGGAACTTTTTATTGATTCAATATCATAAAATGATTACAATGGCTCACTAGCCTACCTCATTTAGATTATAGATTGACTCATAGGCAATCAAATAGTTATTACAAACTTATATATAGAGATAAAACTATAAAGGACTAGTATTACACTATCACTCTATTTGTCTCCCTATTTTGTCAACGCCACTAACACCTCCCAAATGAACCAAAGAGGTGTGTTTACATAAGTTCCAATGTGGTTCTAACTAGAGTTCTCTCTAGTTCCATACAATCTCATAATATATTGGATCGACTACTAAAAGAAATAGAAATATTCTACAAACATTCTCCAATAAACAAGGATAATACAATTGTTTGAAAGCCACTAAAGGCATGTTATAGAAACATTCAATAAATTGAGTGCAATTTATGGTGTTGAAATTTGAGAAGGTATATCTCATTTCTCACATTACAATTGTATAAACCTAAATACATATGTTCCACACACGTGGAAAAATAGCAAGCAATAAAAAAACCTTTAAAAGTATATAGCCTTTGTATCAATGTTCTTTTACAATTAAATAAATAAATTTAGTAACATAAAAAAATAATCCCAAAAAATATGTGTCTAAATTTATTCATCTTCTAGATTCAAATATTTTCAAAAAATAAAAAATATAGAACACAAAAATATATGACATACTTACCAATTAAAAGATACTAATGAGAAAATATTATTAATTAAAAGACACCATATATCAAAAAAATTATTTTAAAAATATTTAAATTACAGATAGAATTATTTCTTAAAAAAATATAGTTAGAGTTTCATATAAATGCTGCAAATTTTTATTTTAAATCATGTTTTAAATTTGTATAGTTCACTTGTTTAGACTATTTTTTTATAATTATTGTGATGCTGGTGTTACACACCCTTTGATACCATGTGGGCTGGGGGAGACTGGAACCTCTTCCTACAACATGAAGCTCTCGCTAATCAAGCTAGACTCGCGACCCTTATGGCTCACTTATTATAATTGAGAGAAAATAATAGATTTTTTAAGTTCTAACTTGCATAGTCCACTTCAACACAAAACGACACAAAATGTTATGTTGTCACCCATAAATACATTCCTAGTTTTAAGTGATCAAAGTGTAACTGACTAAATCAATGGAACTATTGCACACATATATTTTTTTTTGTTCTTCATTATTACTTCACCAATCACAATTACCATTTCCATTATGTCTAACTATGCATGACGCTCCATCTTGTTCATCACACATTCATGCCCATGAATAAGCTTAATCACATGTATGTCACCTAGTGACTTTAGCAATGACATAAATAGATGCATTACATCCATATAATGAAATCCTAATTGTTAAAGAGTACATCGACATGATAGATGGAAGTGTATGGTTTACATTTCTCACATTAAGAAGCTTCTTGAATGGTAGAAAATATGTAGCCTTAGGAAAACTAGTTAAATTTAGTTTTGCCTTTGCAATCATAGGAATATTCATTCTTTCCCACAATCTCTATAAACATACATTCATTCGTATTAGTTTTTATTTCAATAGAAGTTAAAGATGTTTTATTTAATATTTATCTTTAATTTATGATTGGCTTAGCATAATTTCTTATCATTTTGAAAAATCTATAAGCAATGTCATTTCGTTGAGAGTCATCACCTAAACCTACTAATATCTAGGCTATTAGTTTTAAAACACTATTTTAATTTTCATACAAAAATGCACAAAATAGAAGAAGGACGATCTTCTAACTTACCAAACACACAACAATTCAAGCTAATGTAGCAATGCAAAGTGACCAATAAATATGTCTTCCAATTTTTAGTGAGTGATTAATGAATCATTGGAGGCAAAGTAAAAAGAATATTTAAATGGATCTAAAAATCCCATGGCTCAATTTGATCGAATGCCATGATACAACAAACCACTAATTCCAAAACCTCCAAATCCATTCAATGTATATTCCAACTTGATCATACAATTATTTGAAGGTAATATCAATGTGAAATATGCTCACAAGCTCAACATTACATAATGTTATTTTCAAGTATTATTTAATTTCATAAATGTTTTAGAAAATAGATTTAAAAATATGGAGGAATTATGCAAGTGGATGTTAATGCCTTTTGCACCTAACCTAGTTGTGCTCTTGATGGACCCTATGAGTGACATCAAGTGCTGTCCCAAAAATGTATTTTTATTGATTACTTAGTTGACATTATTATGTCTAAGAAGATGTAGGAAGATCATGAGAAACACATCTCACACAACCTAAATACTTTATTCAAAAATTAATAAGCGTACCTACAAAAAAATGCAAATCTACTATCTAGCATGAATCATTAATGATGTGTAAGTATCCATGAAGTTCTAGAGGAAATTGAGATGATACAAGATTGTTAGTTTTCTCATCATCACCAATTTATATATTTCTTGAACTCACAATCTTGTAAGTTTTCTCATCATTACCAATTTATATATTTCTTGAAATCACAATCTTGTACCCTGACTTTGTCCTTAGATTAAATGAGTTTTGAAACTCCTCTTTCTAATTGTTTTTGTAGAAATTTTTTTAGGAGAATGATTAAGTTTGATGTCAAAACTAGTTGTTAATTGATTAGCACAAGGTGAAATCTAGCCCTTCAAGTGGTAGTATCATAATCTTTGCATAAAGTTATTTTTGAACCATATACCTATAAAAAAATAAATAATTTGTCAATCAAAAAATACCTAAGAATCAAAAGAGAAGTAGTTGAAGGGATGAACGTGTGATCAAATACTTGACTTTTTCATAAAATATATATCCAACAAAAAAAAAGTGGATTTAAATTGATTCAAATAGTTAAAATTGAACAAAAAATTTAAGAAATTTTAGCCCTTTTACTTTAAAAAAAAAATTATCATATTTTCTCATATTAAAATTACATATTATTAAACAATTATTATTTTACATATAAATAACTATCAAATTGAGATTTAACATTTTAATATATAATTTATAATAATTGTTAAAGTTTAAGACCTGTGCTAAAGATTTTTTTTTAAAGCATAAACTCTATAATGATCTCCTGTTTGAAATTTGTTTTGGCTCTACAATTTTAGTCATGTAAATCTGTTTTCTTTCCTCTTTTATTTGAGTCCAAAAAAGCAGGATAAAGATAACATCGGTCATATTCAGAAAAATTAGAAACCTTAATTTCTTAGATGGGCCTTTTATATACACAATGGGCAGCTGATTCTTTGATTTACCATCCGCCTCTTCTATCCAAACTTCCTCCAAATCTGTACGATTAAAAGGATAATGTTAACGTTACTGTTCCCAATGTGATCGTACAGAGGATTTATTTAATAGTGTAGAACCAGATTTAATATTGTAAGAGAATGACAATGCTCGAATAGTTTATTTGTCTTGGAACTTTAAAAAGATCAGCACACAAAACAACAAAACAAAATGATTATTGTCTATGCAAAAATTCAGCATTAATCTTCGAGAAACTAAGAGATTGAAATTTTCAGCCAATGACATTTTGGTGTCACATGCCAAGCAAATGGCAACGTCAAAATTATTTGTCATTTCAGAATTAATTATTGAAGAACAAACATAGTGCATAGAGAATATACATTTATAATATTTTAATTTAGATAGTACATATAGATTTAATACATAATTGTTTTTGGTAATATAGTACTATTAGTTGTAAATTTCAAGTTGTTAGTGTTGATAATAATAATCTGTAAAAGAATAAAATATATTCTTTAATCAACAAATCATTTAATTCAGTGTACAAATTAAACATGATTATTAGTTTAAATATCAGTCTCTCTTTTATTTTCAGCCTTTTTAAACACCTTTTAAAAAACATACTGATGTACTATCATATTTGTTGATAAAGCCTTGAAATCTTAGTAAATGTCAAAGTCTTTCCAAGTCAGTTATTGTAAAAAATTATAAGTGGGCAAAACTTTAAGAATAAAATGAAAGGTAGCAAAACTTTAAGAATAAATTAAGATTCCCTAATTCATTTTAAACTAAGATATATTATAGTACATATTTTAATCATGATAAGAAACGACTAAAATATAGAGAAAGGTGGTTGACAAAAAAAGGTAACAGCATTTATAATTCCTGTGAAGCAGCCGAGAAAAATATGCACTATAAACTTTCTGTCATGTATGTACATTGACAAGTAATGTGGTTATGTGGCACGCACTAAAAGGCCTTCATTTGTTAACCGAATAAGCTTGCAAAGAAGAAGATAAATACTTAGAATAGAATGGCGTCTTCTAATTGAAAAATACTGAGTCTGATAGATGCCCTGCAAAAACCAGTCCAGAATATTCGTCTTTTTGGCATAATGCATGCATCTTTACACTTCAAATCAGAGCTTTCTTTTCGTATGAAAATTATTTTATAAAATCAAACCCAATAATGAAGATAAAAAATTGTCTTGTTATACATGTGGTATCCATTTGGCCAACTTAAATGCTCTCTGTTTATTTCATCCAAGGCCTACAAAATGAATTTGGTTCTGCCCCATCTGTCTTGTGATATTTGTCTTGTTATATAAAGAAAGGTTGTAGATTTTATATTGAATTATACTGTGACAAAATATATCATATCATGTGACATGTCTGACTGTGTATAACATTAAAAAACACTTAATCCAAAATATATCATATCATGTGTCATGTCTGACTGTGCATAACATTAAAAGCCACTTAATCCCAAATTCAATAGAAAATCTACAACCATTCTTTATATAACAAGACAGATGGGGCTGAACCAAATTCATTTTGTAGGCCTTGTACGGAATAAACAGAGAGCATTTAAGTAGTGGAAATTATTTGGCCAAATGGGTACCACATGTATAATATAATAATACAATTTTAATAAACGTTTAAGGTATATTTCATTATTATCATTTTTTGAAATATTTATTTTTTGGGATTTGTTGTTTAATGTTTTTATTTTTAAATTCTCAGGTGATTTTTTCATTTATTTTGATATAAATTTAATATTTTAATATAGAATAATAATATAAAATATACATATCAAAATAGAGAAAATATTTAATTATTTTATATTATATATAAATAGTCTTTGAAATAATTATTCTATTAAATATATTGAAAATTTATTATATATACATATTTACTAGTGCTCTTTAATTTAAATTATAAAATATGATTCAAATTTTAGACCACTATAATGTTAAAAATAAATAATTTATTCTTGATTCATGGGCATAGGGAGTTCACAACACTTTCAAATGAGAAGTACTAACAAATTCTATATTGAAGCTAGTTTTTTATGGCTTTGACAAATTTGGTTTGTGATATCCTTGAGAAATTCACATCCATTGCATTCAGTTTTGTTTTTTTAATTACACATTTTAATGCATTAGATGAAATGTCAAAGTATATTAAATTTTTGAATGACAAGTTCACTATTACTAATGTCATAGATTTTGACACATACAATAATAGATACATGATGTCCAATTTTAATAAATTAGACTTTAGTGAATATTCTATTAAAAGTGTATCTAATTGAGATTCTCAATCTTATAATAAAATGAAATAATTATATTTATATATTTTACATTAATGTCATTTTATATTTCTTATTGGTTTATTTATTGTAGACTAGATAAATTAGCATTAGGGAACATGAAACCAAAATGCTGACCACAAAAGAAAATTTCATGAAAACTATCCAAATCCAACCATCAATTCCATCAAAATGAAATCCATGAAAATATAGACTAAATCAAATGCAACCAAGCATTCTTTTGACGCACTTCGATTTTCTTATGTTTTTCTCTACATGTATGTTGCACTCAAGTAAATGGAGTCCACAAATGATAAAAGTTGAGGAAAAATTGATAGCATAAGGACAAGAATATTTAAAAATCATGGTTATTGAGAATGGAAATATTTATTTTCATAAAAAAATGTCGTTCACAGGAAAGGATGAAAGAAATGGAAGGAAAAATTAGTGGGATGTGTCATAGGAGAAATTAAGGGGAAATGCCATGGAAGTGAAAAGTAGAATTAGAGAGAAATTAGGGGGACATGATAGAAGAGTTAGAAAATGGCGAAATTAATAATTAATAACTAATTCCTTTGCATTAAATTAAATAAATAAATTTATTTAATCTCGAGAAAAGGATGAAAAGGGGGTAAATAAATGAAATTTATTTTCCATAGGAATGAGACATTAGGATTAGGAAAAAAAATTAATGACAAGGAGACATCAATTAAAAATTTAATCAGACTAGATAAAGAGATTGGTCAATTATAAATTGACAGAAAAAGAAGAGATCAAAGGACATGATTACTAATTAATTAAATAATGGATATTATTCAATTATGAAATAAAAACACAATGTCGATGAGTAATGAAGACCAAAAATATGACATAGAAGATATAGACATAAAAGGGAAACCATAGACATTAACCATTTTTAAGTGTCTACATTAAGCTCATCTTTGAGACAATGCAATTTTAAGTGTTGTTTCAAAGAAAGCTTAAAAGATCATGACCCAATGGACCAACGGAATAGAGGTAGGATGCCCCATTGACAAATTGGATAAATTTGTTTACATAAGGACATTTTTTTGAAAAAATGATTGTTAGGACTCATGGAAGAAAAATTAGATGGAAGAAGAAATTAGTAAGAAAGTGAAGAATAATTAATAGTGATAAAACATTGCTTTCATTAGAAAGATTTATTTAATATGAAAAATGAATGTGTCGCACCATGAAATAGAAAATCAAGTCAATAATGCAATCCCTTTGTAAAAAGAATATACACATTACAAACAAGAATTGTTTCCATCCATCTTGAAGGATTGAACATCCTTGTCCCAGAAATTCATGAAAAACACCCCACAAAAAAAAACAAAAAACAAAAATAAAAGACCATGAACAATCCCAACCACTCTCATCACTTGCGTAATCCTTGACTAGTATAGGAATATGACCAAAGATAAGACTCGGTGAACAAAGAAAGCAAACAACCATTTTGATCTTGTTGTAAAAGTTGATAGTTTCTTTGATGATGATGATGTCTAATTTCAGGAATGAATTAACCTATCTAAGATAGATACATTATGGTTTCAAGTGCACTACACCTTGTAAAATACAAATTATAGGTTGATAAAGGACATATTGATGTTGTTCAATTGATAGGACAAGTTTGATTTGACTGATTGTTTCCATGACTTGATAGTTTATCTATTGATATGTGATTTGTGAAGCACAGTGTTTGATGTAGTTTTAAGTTTGCGTCAACTCAAATGTCTTCCTTATTGTAAGCAACAATTTATTAGTAAACTGAAACTAACCTATTACTTTTAGATTTTGATTATTTTTTAATTTCTTTAGGTTATTTGGGATTTTTTTTTTTGGGCAAAAATGGCTATGCCATTGATATATTATATTTAAAATAAAACCCGTTTCAAAGGCTCAAGGGGGAAAGAAATAGGAAAGAAAATAAATTTTACAATTTTGTGCTTTTTTTAGGATATTTTACAGTGTTTTTCAAAATTTTCAAGACATTATTTAATTTTTTAGGATTTTTTCAGGACTTTATTTGATTTTTATGGCTTTTTTAAAAACTTCAATGTGCAATCATGATATATTAAAATGCCCGCAATGTCTAGCAAGGTAGGGACATTATGCATGGATGAATGAATTGGTAGATTGATGAAGGAGAGAGGTTTCTTATTATCTCATTGGAGCTATTTTGGTCACCAAGGTATTCTAACAAGCTAAGGGTTTTGACATGACAAGATAATGTGATGGGATAGTGCACTAGAAAGCATTTGGTCCACAAGAATAGACATGTCAAGAGGTTTTTGAAAACATGTTTTACATATTACATCATTCTTTTATATGAAGATCAAGTGAAAAATTTGGATAGGATAACAATATGCCATGGATGGGACAAGCAAGACCATAAGAAGCTAAGATAAGGAGATATGGATTAAAGGGTATATGATAGGGTAAGAAATATATACAATGTGAAGAAGATAGGATGCATGATGCTTATGAAGATCATTAGCTTTGTCAAGATCAAAGATCAAAAGGGGAATATGGATATCAACAAGATAATGGATATTATAGCAAAAAGATAATAGAGGAAATAAAAGGGGTATGATATGATATGATATGATAACATGGATAAAACCTACCCCCAAGTATTGAATGCAAGAAGACCATAGATTATGCATGACACCTATTTTTTAAGGTTTTCATAATGGTACTTACACAAAGTATCTATTTTGTAGGTTTTTAGTAGTGTATGAATTATATATTTTTGATCTTTTCTTTTCTTTTTTTGACATATTTTAAATTATTTTAGAAAGATAATGGATGCATGATAGAAAATGGTGGGTGGACTCAAGTATCTTGTTCTTTGGACGATAGTCTTGAAATATATGTAGTGATAGACCATGACTTTGAAAGTATGATCAAAGACATTGGTACAATAATAAAAGAGAGATAAATAAATGATTGGATGAAATGGGATAAGTATTTAGGTAGAGGATTGGATAGTATTGGTGAAATGATGGAAAGTGGGTGTTGGATAATTGGGAGCGTGCATGAATAATTTATTTTAAGTGGATGGGAATGTGGAAAAGAACAACAATGACACACACCTTGAGGGGTGATGAAGTGATGGAGGAAAATCAAATTTTGTATTTTGCAATTTTAATGGAGGAGTAGATGTGTACTTTGGGGCATAAGTAACCAAAATAAATTTGAATGACCTGAGAAATGTTAAAATGGGGGAATATAAATTTTGGATGCCAAACTTGATTTTTATTTGGGACATTATACTTTGATGAGGTATTTGGGAATCCACATGGATTTTTAAATGTTTATTATTTTTTGGTTACTTTAAATGATTTCTTGTACAATGGACTCGGGAACCCATATGGCTTCTTACTTTTATATTTTCTTAATTAGCCATTATGACATTTAGGATATTTATTTTTCCTTTTGGATCTTATTTTTTGTCATTTTTAAATGTTGATCAGATGGGAAATTTTGATCCTTGAATGCATGTGAATTTCTAGACTTATAGATTTTAAGATTAGCATCCAAATTGCATGGAATATAAATGAGATTCATGGATGGATAAGAATGATAAATAGTTCTTTTCAATGGGTGGAAGGTTCTCAAAGAGTTCCTTTGTTGAGCTTTATTTTTGAAAGGATGAGTGGATTGTGAGATAATGGATGGAGAAATATATGGACCTAAGATGGATGGAAGGGATGAAGAAAAAGGTGTATGTTTGAATCAAGATTTTTCAGGGATACCAAGATCTTAAGAATGAACTATGTAACTGGGGCCATGACCTTTGATATTTTCTTAGATATATAGGGGCTCTAATATTCCTTCTTCATGAAGCCCTAACCCTTTGACTTGATAATGCATGCTTTGACTAGTGGGATACTTGCTACTAGACATAAGTCCATTTTGAATTTGATATGATATGGAAGAAATAATAAGATCATGAAGTTGAATAGACTAAATAAATGAGGAGGAACATGTTTGACATGTAAAAGTTTCATGAATAAATTGTGTAGAGGTGTTGGAATCGTAAGGGGGACAAAGATGAATAAAGGCACCGTGAGGTAGAATAGGATCAATGATGGGATCATTTGGTAGGATAGGAGCTCATGCTAACAATGGAGGATTAGGACATAAAAATGAAGGGATGGTAGGATGATAAAGAGGATCTTAACGTATGGTGGAATCTTGTAATAGATATAAATGTGAAGGGATACTTTTATCTTGACTTAGAAGGGGATGATTTGATTTCATTTTAAGGGTGTTCTCTTGACTTTGGATGGAATCATTAGGAAGGATAGAAGGGATGTTATGATAATTTTAAAGAAGTGGAATGTAAATGGGAATTTGAATGACACTTTGTTCCTAAGACAAAAGGGGGTCATCTTGGATAGGATGGATAGGGACATTGAGATCATCATGATATCCTGGGAAGATGAGATATTGGTCAATAGTTGCATGGGATTGGTATTTCTAGGTATTTTGATCTTGATTTGTTCTGGAACTCATTATTTTATGCTTTAGATAATCTCGTAGATGTGGGGTATGATTTGGAATATGTATATGGGATTTTGAGAAGGAATTATTACTTTTACTTCATGAAAATTAACTTTTCTATGAGCACTCTAGATAGACTGAGAGTATATGGTGACATAAAGTCTACAATTTCTAAATAGTATAATGGATTCGTATAAAGAAATAGATTAGCTTGGATTTCTATTATTGATATACTTTAGGAGGTCACATAATTGGATATATCATTTGATGAATATTTCATAGATTGATATTTGAAATCTTTAGGAGATGAAGGAATGGTGGGTGGTATTTAGGTTAGTTGAGTGACAATTCTATCATGGGATTTAAGGGTGTCACTAATATTATTGTTTGAGATAGATCCATTACTAGACATTATTAGATGACTTTGATCATGTTTGGAAATGACCACTTGTTAATTGGGTGAATCATTAGAATGTCCTCGAAGCATAGTGCTAGTTTTTCCAAATGTTATTGGTGATAGATTTTTAAAACCTATAACACTATGTACATTTATTTGCAATACATGTATTCATTGTCAACTGTTCTAAAATTGAATTGGTTGTCATTTTCTATAAGATGATATTTGTTTTTACCTATTACAGGACATGATTTATTTGTTTGTGTGTTAAAAAAAATTGTAGTTCTGATTTGCTCATTAAGGATTGGTACTCAAGACTTTATGTAAGTTTTTCTATAGCACATATAACGTACCTTATAGAATCCACAAGTACCAATTGGTCCAAGGATTTTATAACTCAAGGATCGATAAATGTCACATAAATTTATTCTTGATAAACATATTTTAAGTAGATCTCTTCCTCAATCTAAAATTTGATAATTTAAATATGATATGGATGGTTGATGGGAAGGAAACTTTTTTTGGGGGGTGTAACTTTGATATGTGATTAGAAGGTTTGAGTTGTTTATTATTATGAAAACTATGTTTTTTTATTGTTTTTGTTTTTTATTAAGGTAACAACGGGTTTTGAAGGGGCCCCAAAACCCTTTACAAGATAGTCACAAAGGATATTCAATAAAGCCCTCTTAAATGAAACCAATGCGGAGGATCATCAACCACACCAGAGTGAACAGATTTACCATCAGGGGTAGCCAAAATGCTAGTAGATTCAACAGAAGAAACTTCCACATAATCATTACCTGCCACCACCCCCGCATCACCACAGGATATCAAAGATGCAGCAACCCCCACCAGACCAGGTGACAAAGCCACTGGGGAGGCGATCACAGGATAACACTCAGGAGTCACCACCAAACCCTGTGCAGCTACCTAGGAAAAACTTTTCAGCAAGACTGGCTTCTTTTCCACCACATAGTGTTGAGCCGAGGCACCATTCCACCAAGATGCGTTAGTTTTTATTTTTTCCCATTCCACATTGAGCTTCCATATGCCCTATTTTAAAACACCTTCTACATTTGAAGGGAATCCCTTCATAATCGAGAGACTGATTTCATTTTCCTTTAGAGGAGTTGATCACTATTTCCGCAGGAAGACCCTTAGAGGGATCAATATCCACAAGAATGCAAGCATAAGTAGAGTGGAGAATGTCAGAAGAATCATCATCCACCAATAAAAATTCCACAAGAGCATTACCAATCCCCTCTAGTAGAGAGTTGATCCATAAATGTAGATGAAGATTAGGAAGACAGACCCAAATAGGATGCCTGGTGAAGGAATCCAAAATATGGTTGAAATTGAAATGCCAAGGCTTAACCATGAGCATATAATGATCCTTCCAATTGAAAAAATGTTCACACAACATCTTATTTCTGTCCAAAACATCATCAAATTTTTCTATTAAGTACCCATTTTCATGAATCTTCGGGAGGCTAGGCCAAAAACCTCTAAACCTACAAATCAAGCCATGGGAAGAATAAATAGAAATATTATCATCTATTTCCTCCTCCACATCCACATCCACCATAATGGATATTGGAATAGAGACATGAACATACCCATTGTTTTCTCCCTACTTCAGCACAACATCTGCCCTAGCAGGAGAGGAAGGCTTCACTATCACCACACGGGGGACCTTTACCCCACACTTCCTGACTGAAGCATAGGACAAAACCCCTAAATTCCCTATAGACACTACATCCACACTCCCCAGACCAGGCACCGCATGTTCTACACCCTCACCGCAGGAAGGCTACCCGCAGGGAGGCCAATGACCAACATTATATGCAGTCATTACAGTGGTGATGACAACACCAGTAGCAACGATGGTTGTATCAGATCTGACATCATTTACAACATCTAGGGTGGCAGGAGTAGATGCCCTAATCACAACAGTGGGAGGCATTGCCTAATCGGGTATTCTATAATTAACATTGCGTATTTTTTGTTGTTTTTGTTGTTGTTGATGAGGAATCTAATTAAGTTTGAGGTATTAACTTTGGTTGAATAGATCTTGGTTTTGGATGGGATGAAAGGGGGATTTATTTGGGATTTGGTTAAAGGTAGTTTGATTTGAGAGTTGGTTGAATGAATTTTGATTTAGAATTTTGTTGAATTAGGTTTGATTTTAGATATGATTAAGGGGGTTTTAATTTGAGATTAGATTAAATGTAGTTTAATTTGGGATTTGGGACATGTATAAGTTGGATTGATGTGATTGATAGGTTCATTGCGATTACATAGCCCCATGATATTAGGAATGTTGATATAGGGATGACTATGTTCCAATTGGAGGGTCACCTTCTCTAGAATATAATTAATACCACTCCATCATGTTTATTTTGGATAAAGCTTAAGGATGCTTGGTAATAAAATTTGGCCAATACTTTGATTTTATTGTCTTGTAGAAGTTTAGGTTCTTGTTTTAACCATTGTGTTATTCTATTTTTTTGGATCTTCAAAATTTATGAATGAAGCTAAAGGAATGACAAGTGAGACTCTAAGAGATGAAGGAAAAATAAAATTTAAATGAATTAAAATAAAAACTATGTATTTTGGTATTTTTACTATTTTTTACAATGCAAATTAGGGATGACAAATATGCAATCCATGTGTTTTGAGAATTTTGATAAGTTTGAAGACCTTGGAAATATAGGTCTAGGGATGTAATCCTAAGAGACTAAAATGAATCCAATACCTTTAAAAGGACCAAAGGGAAAAATCAAGGACAGTAAACAAAGTCAAACTTTTCATTGGACTCATGAGTTAGGATTATGACTTAGTAAGAGTGATAAAAAGGACAATGTTTTGACAGGGAATAAACTTCCTATCAACAATATAATATTAAACCTTAATACTTTTTTTGGGGGGATTTTATGAGGTCTTATTTAGGGTCTATATTATCCTAAAAATTAATAACCTAACTTTTCTTATTTTGGGACCATTTTGTGCCTACTTTAGTGTGTTTCCTATGGTAGGACCTTGTATTGCACTTTAATGCATACTAAATTCAAATATGGGTCCTCCTCCTCCTTAAATATTATTTTAACTCAAGGTTGGATCTCTCTTCTAGACATTACTTTCTACTTTCCATCCAATCCCATAATTCATTCCCTCACCGAGCTCCCATGTATTTATTTTGGGATTTCAGAGTCTATCCCAAAATCCTAGCAACCTCTATTTTCTCCCTCTGTTCCTCACATTCCTCAATATCTTGGTAAAATTTAAGGTCATGATTTCACCTGGAACAAGTTGACCCATCGACTTGTTTCTAGATTTGTGAGCCCAGATTTGGTGCAGGGCTTGATGTCAATATTTTATTCTAAGGTTTAGATTTGTGGTCGGCCTAGATCTTATTTGGGCCACAAAATGAGTATAAAATGACATCTTCCCTCTTATTTTCATCCATCCATTATCATGCAAACTACTATTGCCAAGAATCCAAGTGTCTAAGCATCCAAGTAATCAAGCAATCAAGTGCAAAGAAAGTCATCAAGAGCGATCAATAATTCAAGTCTCCATGCCATTAAGGTGTTTCATTCCATAGATATAACTTATTTTCCCAATTTAATTCCAAGAAAAGGAGCTTGATATCTAGGAATGAGATCTGCATCTATTCATCAAGCTTTATTCTTCTCTTCTCCAATCAAAGATCGTGGTAACTTACAACATCTACTACATGAGGTTTTTATTTTATGTAATTTACTTTTGGGTTTTTGTGTTTAGTCATAGCTATTGAATCAACATACTTTATTATACCTTAGGAGTTAATTGCATCTACATGGTATGGTATAATTCATTATCTTGATTTAGCTTCTGCTACATGACAACACACTTTTCATCTATTTAATTCCATTTCAAGTTTTATTCCTAAAAAAGGGTTTGAATGAGGAAAACCCCTCCCTTCAACAATATTCCCCTTCTTTGTGCACATAAATAGGTTACATGGTTACAAGTTTAAATATTTAAGGTACAGACATAGATGCAGATCCTCATAAATTTTCATCTGATTCAGAGTAGTTAGGAACAAGTTTACCTATTGAATTATTCCTAGAATCTCAACTTGCTCCTACACTTTTTTGTTAACATTTGCACACTTGACAGCTATAGGTCTTAGGGTTCCATATTTGGAATTTCAACAAATTCTGATATTTCAACTACAGTAAAAACTAGCTTCAAAGTACCATTCTTCCTATTTCACTTTCAAGGTTGACTTGTTCTTAGTATTTCTCCCTTGCGCTTACTTTCATAGATCATATTTTCTATCATTTATTCTATTATCATTATCATTCATATCTATTTAGGAATTTCAAAACCTTACATTGTGTAGATCATGCATTGGCACCATTACTCTCTTGGTTATACCAATCAGATTCCTTGTGTAGGAGGTCTTGTATTCCTAATGTATGTAGGATTTGGGTTATAGTATCTTCTCTTTTACTCTCTCCCATTTTATTTTATACATTTTGGTGAACCTCATGCATTACATTTCCATTTTGATTTGGTGTCTAGATCTCATTATGTGCTTAATTATGGAGCTTTCTAAACTGGATTGGTATGTAATAACCTATATTGTTACATTTATTCTTAATCCTCCTTATCAAATGCATGGAGTGAATCATATTTTCTTGCATTTAATTATTTTTCTATTCCTTCATGGTATTCTGACATATGGAATTTTGAAGATAACCAACGTATCTCTCCCTTATAAGGTGTATTTAAAGACCTTTATCAATATTTCATGTGGCTTTATTATTAAACTTTTAACACAATGTATGAAGTATGTTGATGATCCTAAAGATTCTCTAGTTAGAATAATTGGGGCAGGGGGGGGGGGGGGGGGGGGGGGGGGGGTTGAATGAGTGGCCTCAAAAATTAATCTAATAAGTCAACCAAAACCTATATCACATATATAAAAATTCTAGTTATCTTCAGTCCTACAAGATGTATGCCTTTAAGTAATCTTATCAAATACATGTTGTTCGGTGAATATTCTATTTAACCTTTTCTTAAGCTTTACTTAATAACAGTTTATCTTTTCCTAGCCTTTACCGAATATCAGTAAATAAACTTAGTGTTTACTGACCAATCTAGTTTTAGTAATGTGTAAGGAAAAACATCAAAGAAATTAAACATATACACATTTGACACATGTATTTTTAATGTGGAAACCTTGTTAAGGGAGAAACCACTTGGGACCTGTAACCCAAAATTTTCACTCTTCTTAAGTGAGCTTGGTGAAGAGCCAACCCTATTAAAGGTTACAAACACACTGTTAAGTGTGACCTTGTTAGATGATTTAAAACAATTGGTTAGTCTTTCGACCTTGGGAATTCACTATGCTGTAAAGAAGAAAAGCCTTTTGATACTCTTGAGTATATCAATACATTAAGGACTGTTAAATCCCACTTGGTTAAGATATTTTCTGAATCAATGGCTAAACTCAAAGAATAAATGATTTGTTCAATAATACAACTTTAATTGCACATTTTAAGATCTATTTTAAATCCATAATAACTCTCTGATCAATATGATCTTCTATTCCTTTGCTCCCCTCCTTGTTCTTTCTAATCGGTGAATGTTGTTTCTTCTCTGTTACTCGGTGTTTGCAGAATGCTTGGTTTGGTTCCTCAACCTGTATGATCAAATCTGCATGAAGACTTCTATCTTCACCAGAATTATTACTGAGCATTCCTCTCTTGATAATGAATTACTTGTCTCTTTATATAGACATGATTTCCCCATTTTAAACTCCTTTTCTCTCTTGTTCTTGATGTAGAAAACTTTCTTGATCCACAAATCTCGCAATGCATTGCTTTAATATTTAAAGCTTTTCTTTAGATTTATTCCACAAATATCTCCTTGTTTTCTATGCTTTTAATCTCCTTCTTATCCTCAGCTTATCTGATAGATGAAAACAAAGCAATCCATCAGTTAAATTTAATTATAGCTCCTTCTAGCTAAGTGTTTTGTCGTTGCCTAACTCTAGTTCTGATCGGTGATCAACTATTAGTTTTCTCAGTCATTGAGTTCAGTTGTCCTTAGGAATCAACTTCAGTTTTGCTCAGGGTTCACTTTAGTTATGCTCGGTGTTGCAGTGCTCGGTATACATTCTGACTGCTTGGGGTTCTCTGTCAGTCAATTTTTACTGTCAGTCAATGTACACTGGCTTTATATGTTTACCCATAACATAAAATTTATCTCTTTGGTTTCTTAAATTCTATGAAATTATGTATATGACCAATCAGATTTTAATCAAGTTGACATCAATGACAATACAATACATTAATCTATTTAATGTCTTGCATTTACTTTCTACAACTCGGTGACCATCAACTTGTCATTTTCAAACATTCAATCAGTTATAGTTCATCAATCTCTCCCTTTGGCATTGATGGCAACATACTTATTAAAATAATATGAAACATGTAATGTAAATCATGCCATATCATACCAAACATATTTTTCTATAACTAATTCAAACATATGACTCTCGATAAGCTCTTTTAGCTTAGAATTGATTCTTGCAAAGTACTTTTATTCATTCTTCATTCCCTTCACTGGATATATGTAACAAATTTTGTTTTTGTCTCTCCCTTTCTTGTAGAATCTCTTCTCCCTTTTCTCGATAGATATGCAGTGTTAATTTTTCTCCAATTCTCTCCCTTGGATGGATGGTTGTTTCTTTGAATCTTTCTCTCCCTTTGAATGTTCCTCTTCCTGATGGATATTTCTCTTTTCTCCCTTTGGATGATGAAGATAGATATTTCATATGGATATATTCATTGATTAAATCTCTCCCTTTGATAGCAATGCCAAAGAAAACTATATCTCTCTCCTATCCATCAGCAATGCAACTCTATTATAGTCAACAATATCTCTGGTGTTCGGTTCAGATAAGTACCTTCTTGTACTAATATATCATTGTATTCCATATCAGGTAGCTTGCATCAACATGAATTATCTTCTGATAATGTGTAGGCTAATGCAGCCTCCAAGTCAACTTAGTGACCAATAGACAAGGGTAATACCCCTAGTCTCTTGCTTAGGTATCCAAATGTATCTTTTGGAAATGGATTTGTGAATATGTCTACTAATTGTTCTTTGGATTGAACATATTCCAATATCACATATTTCTCTTGTACTTGTTCCATTAAATGATACTTGATAGCAATGTGCTTTGTCTTAGCATGCATCAGAGGGTTCTTTGAAATGTTGATAGCACTTGTATTATCACAATAGATAATTACTAGTTCAAGGATTTCCATATTCATACCTTTCAACAGTTGCTTGATCCATGTAATGTTAGAGAAATTTTCAGCAGCAACTACATATTTTGCTTCTACAGTGGATTGAGAAATACATCCTTTCTTTTTACTTATCCATGTGACAAGTCTGTCACCCATAAAGAATGATCCTCATGTTGTGCTCTTTCTATCAGCTATGTTGCAAGCCCAATCAACATCGGTATACACTTGTAGCTCAAATTTTCTTTCTTTATTATACCACATACCATAGTCTTCGGTATTCTTTAGATATCTCAAAATTCTTTTGACAGTAGTCATGTGTGATTCATTGGGATGAGAAGAGAATCTTGCAACTATACCAATTGCATGTGCTATGTCTGGTCTTGTGTGTACAACATACATTATTTTGTCGATCATAGATCTATATAAGGTTTGAATTACCTTGGTTGACATATCTTCCTTTGTCAATTTGCATCCAGTTGCCATAGGTGTTCCAACTAGTTTGGAGTCCTCCATTTTGAATATGTTCAAAAATTCTATGATCTATTTGTATTGTGTGATGTAGATGCCTTCATCCTGTTGTAGAATCTATAGGATAAGAAAAAATTTGTTCTCCCCAAAAATTGACATATCAAACTCTTTTCTTATTTCATTAGCAAATGATTTGCATAACATATCATTACCTTCAAATATGATATCATCAACAAATATCTCAGCAATCAGAATGTTATCATCAGTATCTTCTTTTAAATAGAGATTATTGTTATCACTTTTTGTTACAAATCCAATACTAATGAGATAAGAGTGAAGTCTTTCATACCATGCTCTTGGTACTTGTTTCAATCCATACAAGGCCTTGTGTAGTCTACAAACCATGTTCCTCTTGTTAGGATCAACAAACCCTTCAGGTTGTTGAATGTATACCTCCTCTTCTAGTATTCCATTAAGAAATGCAAATTTGACATCCATTTGGTATACTTTGAATCCTTTGAAAGATGCATAATCATGTCAAATTCTTACTCCTTATATCCTAACAACGGGTGCAAAGGTTTATCCCTAGTCAATACCTTCTTCTTGTGCATACCCTTTGCATAATATTCCTACTTTTTTCCTTGTGACTTCTCCATTCTCATTCAGTTTCTTTTTGAATATCTATTTGGTACCAATGACATTTTTGTCACTTGGTCTAGGTACTAATGTACATGTTCTATTCTTTTCATTCTTCTCAATTTCTTCATTCATTGCACTAACCCATTCTTGATTCTCAAGTGCAGTGTTGGCATATTTAGGCTCAAAATCACAAATCAAACATCTAGTGTTCAGTGACTTACTTCTTGTTCTCATTCCAACCTTTTTGTCTCCTATGATATGGTCTTGTGGATGGTGTCTTCTGATATACTTGGCAAGTATCGGTTCATTTCTTTTTTCATCATTCAGATCATCATCTTGACCTTCATTTTGATCTTCATCGCTCTGTACATCATTGTGAGCAATTTCCTAATTTTTAGTGTGTGCAGCCTAATGTTTGGTTGGATTTTTCTATCGCTCGGTAGTGATACACTATTGCTTGGGCAGAGTGTTAGTTTCTTCACTGTAGACAAATATGTTGTAGTCTTCTGGTTCCTTTCTTCTTTCCTCATCATTTTTCTCTGTAATTCATCCACTTTAACATTTGCACTTTCAATTATTTTGTTATAGGATTTGTTAAGGCATTTATAAGCCTTGCTTTTGGTAGAATAACCTAGAAATATTCCTTCATCACTTTTTGAGTCAAGCTTTCTATTTCTATCATCTTTCAAAATATAACATTGACTTCTAAAAATTCTAAAGTAACTTACATTAAGTGTGTATCCATACCATAGCTCATAAGGTGTCTTATTGGTGTCTTTCTTCAATTGAACTCGGTTTAATGTATAGACAATAGTACTTACAACTTCTCTCTAGAATTTTTGGGCGATGCCTTTCTCAATCATCAGTGTTCTAGAATAATCAACAATTTATATGTTCCTTCTTTCAGCAATCCCATTTTGTTGTGGTGTTTTTGGTGCAGAAACATGTCTTGTAATTCCATGCTCATTACAAAATTTAGTGAATTCATCAGAAATAAATTCTCCTCCTCTATCTGAACTTAGACATTTTAGTTCCTTTCCACTTTGTTTTTCAACTATATCTTTATACCATTTAAACATCTTAAATGCTTCTGATTTCTCTTTCAAGAACATAACAATCATCATTATAGAATAATCATCAACAAATAGAATGAAGTATCTATCACCATAATATCTCTTTGTTCTCATTGGTCCACATAATGTAGTATGGACAAGCTCTAGAATAGCATTAGATGTGTAGGTTTTACTCTTGAAACTAGACTTTTTCATTTTACTTTTTATGCCAAATGTCTTCATTTCTTTCCAATAAACAAGTGGTCTTAATATCCTCAAGATAGAATAGGTTACCCTTTGTTTGTTCACCAGTACCGATCAACCTTCCTATTTAATTATAGATCTTTTCCTTTTTTTTTCTCAAATGCAAGTAGGTGTCCTGTGTTATTCAGTTGTGAAACACTCAATAGATTATATTTAAGTCCTTTAACCCAATATTCATTTTCACATCTGATCAGATTATTCAACATGGTGGTTCCTTTACCTTCAACTAGACAAGGTGAGTCATTACCCATTCTTACTGATCCACCATTATTATTCAAAAGTTTCAAAATTTTCCTTATCTGCGGTCATGTGGTGAGTATAGCCACTATCAATAATCCAGACATCATTTTTACTAACCTTAGATATGAGTACAGTTTCAACATAACTTTCTTCTTCATCTGAATCATCCTTCATAGCAACAAATACTAACTCAATATCTTCATCAGACTAAGTGTCAATATTTTTCAGCTTTGTTCTCAGTCAGGTAACAAGCCTTCTTTCCTTTGTCCTTGTAGTCTCTATTATATCTTCTGTCAGAGTGTCAGTTGCTTTAGTAATCTTGGTCATCACGTTTGTCAAACTTCTTTTCATAAGATATGTCATTGTTTCTTTCATATTTTCTCTTGTTAGGGCATTTAGCAGCAAAGTATCCAATCTCTTTGCAATTAAAACATACCAGTGTAATTTACCTTTGTATCTATCTTTTCCTCTTTGCAATATTCTAGCCATTAGTACTTCAATTTCATCAAGTTCTTGTTCATCACTATCACTTTCACTATCATTTCTATGTGTGTTTATGACTTGATTTACTTATTTTTAGAGAAGATTTGAATGCAAACTCAATAGTTGGTAAGACACTGTTGTCAAAGTTATTCATCTCAAATGAAATAATTCTACCAATCAAACTATCTAGAGCAACATTGTTATTTTCTACTAATCTCATTTCTTGTATTGAAAATACTCTAATAGCATAAACATGCAGTAAGGTTCTTATAATTTTACTTATCATTGTTTCTTCTTCAAGTACACCTCCTACTTCTTGGATAGCATTGACAACTTCTTTGATTCTACTACTATATTGAGTGATGTTTTCTCCTTCTTTCATTCTTATGTCATCAAACTTTTCTCTTAGGCTTTCAACCTAAGCTCTCAACACAATTTTATCTCCTCCATGTACTAGCTTGAGTTTGTCCCACATTTTCTTTGCAGTGGTGCATGATTTGAGATCTTCAAATTCAGCATCGAAGAGTGAGGAAGAAATTTCTATCACCATAGAATTGTATTCATGTTTCTCTCTCAATTGATCAAATATGGGAGGTCCAGTAGGTAAAAAAAATTCAATATCCAAGTACTGTGTGACATCATTTCCAATATCTGATAGGTGGAATATTATCTTGCTTTTTCATGATGCAAATTTGTCTTTGTTCAACTTAGGCACATCCTTTTTTCTCATCTTGTGATCTTTAGCTTGAGTCTTAAAACTCTTTTCCAAGAACACAAGCTCTAATACTAATTGTTAGAACAACTGAGAGGGGGGGTGAATCAGTGGCCTCAAAAATTAATTCAATAATTCAACTAAAACTTATATCACATATATAAAACCTCTAGTTATATTCATTCCTACAAGATGTATTCCTTAAATTAATCTTATCAAATATATGTTACTCGGTGAATATGCTATTCAATGTTTTCATAAGCTTTACCAAATAACATGTTATCTTTTCCTAGCCTTTACTGAATATTAGTAAATAAAATTAGTGTTTACCGATCAATCCTGTTTTAGTAATGTGTAAAGAATAGTATAAAAGAAATGAACCATATACACATTTGACACATGGATTTTTAACATGGAAACCCTGTTAAGGGAAAAACCACTTGGGACCGGTAACCCAAAATTTTCACTCTTCTGAAGTGAGCTCACTGAAGAGCCAGCCCTATTAAACGTTACAAACACACAGTTAAGTGCGACCTTGTTAGAGGATTTAAAACCATTGGTTAGTATTTTGACCTTGGACATTCACTATGTTGTCAACAAGATAAACCTTTTGATACTCTTGAGTATCTCAATATATTAAGGACTAATAAATCCCACTCGGTTAAGATATTTTTTGAATCAATGGTTAAACTAAAATAGTAACTAATTTGTTCAATAATACAACTTTAATTGTAGATTTTCAGATCTATTGTAAGTCCATAATACCTCTCTGATCAATATCCTCTTCTTTTCCTTTTCTCCCCTCCTTGTTCTTTCTGCTCTGTGAATCTTGTTGCTTCTTTTTTACTCATCATCTACATAATTCTTGGCACTATTCCTCAGCCTGTATGATCAGATCTGCATAAAGACTTCTATCTTCACCAGAATTATACTTTGCATTCCTCTCTTGATAATGAATTACTTGTCTCTTTATATAGACATGATTTTACCATTTTAAACTCTTTGTATTTCTTGTTCTTGACGTAGATAGCTTTCTTGATCCACAAATCTTTCCATGCATTGATTTAATCTTTAAATCTTTGATTTAGATTTATTCCACAAATCTCTCCTTGTTTTATGTGATTTAAATCTCCTTCTTATCCTTAGTTTATCTGATCGATGAAAACAAAGTAATCAATTATTTAACTCTAATTATAACTCCTGCCAGCTAAGTGTTTTTTCATTTCCTAACACCAGTTCTGATTGGTGATCAACTCTTAGTTTTCCCAGTCATTGAATCCACTTGTCCTCGGCCATCAACTTCAGTTCTGCACAGGGTTCACTTTAGTTATGCTCGGTGTTGCGGTGCTCAGTATACACTGTGACTGCTCGGGGTTCTATGTCCGTCAGTGTGCATTGTTCATCAATGTTTACTATCACTTGGTGTACACTGGCTTTATATGTTTACCGATAACATAAACTTTATCTCTTTGGTTTCTAGAAGTCTATGAAATTATATATATTACCAATCAGATTTAAATCAAGGTGACATAAATAAAAATATAATACAATAACTGATTTAATGTCTTGTATTTACCTTTTTCATCTCGGTGACCATCAACTTGTCATCTTCAAGCATTCAATCAGTTATAGTTCATCATCTCCTTCTAATTCATGTCCTATAGTGCCTACTACCCCTAATTTAGTTTTTAATTATCCTAATATAGAAAAACCTAGAAATTTCTCAACCTACTATAATGGAAAGTCTTAAGGAGGCTAGTTTATATGACCTTAGAAAATCTTCCTTTTATGAAGATATTGTTAATAATTCAGGTGCTAGACATTTCTTAGATGATTTCTCTCCAGGGATATTGAGTAGATAAGACAATTTGGAAAATCCTTCTTTGTGACAACCTAAGGATAATAATAATAATAATAATAATAATAATAATAATAATAATAATAATAATAATAATAATAGGGATCTCCCTATTTAAACAAAATTCATACCTCTATTCCTCCTTATTCCACACACTCTCACAAATCTCAAGATAAATCTCCTTCACCTTCTACACTCAAAGCTACTTACAATACAAGATATGCCATTAGTACTCAACAAGGATATAATGGTCTACGAACTAGTATTAAGGTTCCTATTGACCCCCCTAAACAATTTCTCCAATGTGCTCTATGTTTCATATCTCAAGGTATCACTTTACCTCACTCATCTCAACCAAAATCTCCACTTGATATTCTTTTTCCAACTGCATCTAGTCACACATCACCTTTTGATGGCCGCTTAGCGTTATCCAAAAGAATCTATTGGAAGATTAAAAATTATTCTATATTTAAATTCCCCCATCAAAAATTTACAAAAGACCAAAGACCCAGTAATTGTGAGTTTTTTTGTTGTTACCATCATAATAATGAATATTGTCTTTCTGATTGTAATAGGTTTAGAAAAAAATTTCAAGATTTGGTTGATAGATTTATTCTTCGTATAACGCTAGATCTTTTGCATTTCCTTTCTATTAAAGAAGTACCTTAGCATATAATTTTTTCTATTATTTTTATCTCTATTATAAAATTCTCTTTGGGTAATGTGCATTAAGGGAATCATAATATGAAATCCCTGTTGTTCGCTTAACTAAGGGGTAAGGTATCATTATCTCATATTTCTTCCTTCTTTTAAAAAGATCCATTATCTCTATGTTGGTCATCTCTTTAATACTTTGATTTCCTCCCACGTATGTACTTGCTGTTCAAGGATCTTTCTCCTTAATGAGATATATTTCCTTTTTACAACTTCTTCCTTTATTGGAAGTTCATATATTACATAATTGGGTTGACCACTAAGTAGGTGTAATGTGGCATTCTTCTTTTTCCTTTTCATCATCTCTTTATGGATATATATATTATTTAATGATGGTACATCCTTTTTGGTATAAGATATTTTGTTTCATGAAAAATACTAACACCTTGGATTTGAAAATATTTTCCATGCCTCAAAGAGCATTTCTATCAAAATAATCAGCGATGTCATTTGTATCATTCATCTACCTCCTTGATGGCTTTCTTACTTTATAATTTTATGTTTTTTCTAGCATAAATATGTATGTTTCATGTTAGGAATTTTCTTTGGTTTGGATCTTATTTTACTAAGAATTGTGTATCTATTATGAGGTAACTATCATTAAGGATGCATAACATATTTTATCTTGCCTTCACACTTGGGGGCCAATAACTTATGTTTACTCTCTCTCTCTCTCTCTCTCTCTCTCTCTCTCTCTCTCTCTCTCTCTCTCTNTTCTCTCTCTCTCTCTCTCTCTCTCTCTCTCTCTCTCTCTCTCTCTCTCTCTCTCTCTCTCTCTCTCTCTCTCTCTCTCTCTCTCATTTCTTAGTATCTACTTTCCATAGTATAGTGGCATTTATTTATCATGTGACATTATTTTCTTATAACAAATTATTCATTTTGATTCGAGATTATCTCTTATACAAGAGATGTACATCCTTGATCACAACCTTTTCTTTATTTGCAAAACTAATTTCATCATATACAATTTCCCTTACTTTGCATTTTAGAGTACATCATCCTTCATCAAGAGTTCTTGTTTAGCTAGATATAGGGTGCTAAAATGGTGCATTCTTGTTCTCTTCCCATATTTGTCTCCAAGATTTTATCTTTTTTCAAGAACTCCTCTTCAAGGTACATGTCTTACATCCAAGATCTCTTCTTTTCAAGGGCCTCTTCCCACAAGTGGAATATCCATTCACAATTATCTATTTTCTTAGCTTACAAGATTCATCCCTCTTTGCTAAGATTATGACATGCATTGTTTCCTTAAGGGTATTTTATTTTTGTTGAGAGTAGACATCCTTGGTTCTCTTTACTTATGATGTCACCTAAGTTTCCATTAGAAAGAGTAAGAGATACATAGAACCTCAATTGTACAGTATATGCATCTTTTTTTATGGATCTACAAGATTGATATGTAAGCCGCACTTATGCAAAAAAAAAATTTCAAGATGCCCTTGTGTTCAATTTTTTTTCAAGCCACCCTTGTGCCCAAATTTTTTTTCAAGATGCCCTTGTGCGCGAAACATTTTCAAGCTTCTGCTACATGTAAATTTGTCAAGGTAGAATTGACTAGAATAACACTATTTTCTAGACCATCGATTCTCCTTTCTCTATCTCTTTCTGTTTTAGATGAGTGGAACAAATCATAATATAGATTGTTGGTCTTTATACTCATCTTCCTTTCTCTTGCCATGGATCACATAGCATAACAAAATTTTCTATCTTATTGGATTCATTGTATCTCTCTTTTCTTCATGATATCATCACTATGCTAGTGGGTTAGATCATGGAGTTTGTATCATCTTTGGAGATTCCTTTACCCTTTATATGTGATCACTTATGCTCTTGAAATATCTTTCCATACATTATATTAGTTGATGAGATATTTATGGCCAAGGTATTTTCTACTAACGCTTTTTCTGTGTTGTGTTTTTTATCTTTTTTTTTTTATCATTTTTGTTGTACTTTTTTTCTTGTCCTTGTGCATAGATGTGGAGTTCAGATCCTTAGTTTGGGGGCCTACATCCTTGAACTTTGTGAACTGTCTTACCTCTTTGTAATTATCCCATCACTATCTTTATCTTTCATCATTATTTCTTTCTTTTATCTCTTCCTTTACTGTGAGCATGAGATTGTCTCATACTCCAGCTAAGGTGGGGGATAAATGTATCATCCTAAAATGTAAGCATCTAGCTTGTGCTCATTTTGGGACCATTTTGTGCCTACTTTATTGTGTCTCTTATGGTAGAACCTTATATTTCACTTTAATGCATGCCAAATTCAAATATGGGTCCTCCTTCTCCTTCAATCTTATTTTAAATCGAGGTTGGCCCTCTCTTCTAGGCATGATTTCCCATTTTCCATCCAAACTCATACTTCATTCCCTCACCTAGGTCCAAAGCATTTATTTTTGGATTTAAGAGCTTGTACCGACATTCTAGCAACTTGTGTATTTTCTCCCTCTGCTCATTGTCACATTCCCTGACATTCTAGTAATGTTTGAAGTGATTTTACCTTTAAAAAGTTGACATGTCGACATATTCCTAGGAACAAGTTGAGTGGCCAAATTGTTCCAGTTTTTTAGCCCAAATTTGGCCTAGGGCCCAATGCAGGGATTTTCCTCCAACATTAAGATTTGTGGATAGAAAGTAGATCTTATTTGCACCCTGAAATTGTATAAAAAGGATATCTCTCCTTCTCATTTTGATCCATCCATTATCATGAAAACTAATATTACCATTCATCCAAGTGTCCAAGTAATGAAGAAATCAATTGCAAAGGAAGCCATCAAGATCCATCAATAATTAAAGTCTTCAAGCAATCATGGTGTTTCCTTACATAGATCTAGAGCTTCTTTCCCCCATTGAAGTCCAAGCAAAGGATTTTGACATCTAGGAAGGAGATCTACATCCATTCATCAAAATTTCTTCTTCTCTTCTCCAATCAAATATTATGGAAAATTACAATATCTACTATATGAAGTTTTGTCTTACATGATTTCTTTTTGTATTTTTGTGTTTAGTCAAAGCTATTGCATCAACATACTTGATCACATCTTAAGAGGTAATTTCATCTACATGGTATGATATACTTTATTATCTAGATTTAGCCTTTGCTACATGATAACACAGTTTTCATCTATTTTATTTCATTTCAAGGTTGATTCCTAGATAGAGGTTTGGCTAAGGCAAAAAAATCCTTTCAAGCTTCATTTCCTTCTTTTTGGTATGCATAAATAGGTTACAAGGTTGCAGGTTCACATATAGAAGGTACAAACATAGTTGGAGATCCTCGAAAATTTTCAACATATTCAAAGTATTCAGGAAAAAGTTAACCTGTCAGGTGGTTCTTGGAATCTCGACTTATTCCTACAAATTTTTGATGAAATATGAAGACTTGAAAACTAGAGGTATCAGTGTCCAGGATTCAGAGTTACAATAGATTCCTACATTCTGTATTTACAATCAAAACCAACTTCAAAGTACCATTCTTCCTACTTCATTTTCAAGGTCCACTTGTTCTTATTCTTTCTCCCTTGCACTTACTTTCATAGATCAGATCTGCTATCATTTCTTCTATTATTATTATAAATAATATCTATTTAGGAATTCCAAAATCCTACTTTGTAGAGATCATGCATTGTCACAGCCACTACTCTCTTGGTTGTGCTAATTAGATTCCCTTTGTAGGAGGTATTTTATTCCTAATTTATATAAGATTTGGGTTATAGTATCTTCTATTTTACTCTCTTCCATTTTATTATATACATGATCTAAGTACAATCTAAGGACATAAGCTAAGGAAAATGCAATATACTAATATGAGGAATTATGAGACTGGACTAATCAATTTGAAATGATGAAACAATGATAAAATTAGGATGTAGCGAAAATGACGAGTATGAAAATTTTAACCTAAGGAGAGACCTATGTTTTCACATGCAAGGTTGAAATGAGATTCCAAAGATACTTATACTTTAGATTTCTCATGCTTTAAAATGTTTGAGTTTTACAATATGTTTCAAAATAGGTTTGTTGTGACAAGTGCTTGCACATTATTTTTATATGTTGAGTGAATTATATTTTGATTGATATTTTTTATCTCACATAAAATACAATAAATAGAATGGCTATTTTGAGCACCAACAAAAAGTGGAGGAATATGAAAGGGGCCCAGGTGATCCCAAAGTCCTATTCATTGGTCTTCACAAATTGCAAATACTTGGAAAGGAAGAATAACCTAAGTTGGAAAGAGGATACTAGTTGTTGAGTCCTCACTTGGATAAATCCATATCTATAATCAAAGTGGACAAGTAGGGAATCAAGTATCACTAGCTCGTCATCGCATGACACAAGAATCAGTTGATCTCTTACCACAAAGGTTAAGAGACTTTATGAATTGAGGAATGTATGTATCAACAACTAAAATTATGCATTGGTGAGGCTTCATAGGTCTAGCCTCTTTCACTATCAAGTATAAGTTTTTTGGTCTTTATAAACATTTTCTTATAGCATGAGGGAACTTTAGTGGAGTCCGATACTCAACCTAGCATTAGTGACTCCCTTAAGATCCTATGATATCCCAATAAAAGAGTTTGATATACCTCACATAAATGTGGGTATAGGAGGAAACAGTTAGGTTGAGACTGAAGCTTAATGACTAGTCATGGTTTTCACCTAACTTATTAATTTGTATAGTAGCCTAAACAAGTACTACTTGGGTCATTCCCTTGGGGTGAGTACTTTTTCCAACCAAGGTAGGACTTTTTAATAAATAAAATATCAGTGCTATTATCACTTTTCTCTTACATCTCTGATCTTGAAGGAAAGGGGAGAGGATACTAAGTGCAATAGTGGGTTAACCCTACAAAGCGTAGGGTAAGTGCACAAAGATGGGATATCCAAAATTTGTCACTAAACTTTTTTCGTGTGAAAAAGGCGTATAACATGTGCCCTATATGGCACACACCATATGATTTTGCATGATAACTCTTACGCTTGGTCACACCAAGCCTATTTTGCATGCACTAGATATGGTGTGCTCCATATTTTGCATGTGTCAAATATGGGGAAAACCAAAGATAGATCAGACCAAATGTTGTGGTAAAAACATGCTCTCTCTCTCTATATATATATATATACATATATATATATATATATATATATATATATATGTATATATATATATCTGTGTGTGTGTGTGTGTGTTTATATTTTTTGATGACCGATTTCACTTTCACATTTTACTCTTGGAGATATTGTGGACCCAGGGCTTAGAGCGAACCAATGATGTCCAGGGTCACATTAACACATCCCAAGCTTTTTCGACCTCCTCTGATTATTATTAGTATCAGGTACACACATTTTTCTTATTTTTACCTTATTTTTTATTGTAAATTATATGTTTTATATTTACTTTAGTTATTTTTTTGTTTTTAAAAAATTATAGTTTTAAAAAATGATGTTTTTAATGATAATATCAGAAAACCGTAGTAGAAATGTTAGATACATGGAAGGGGAGTGAATAGAATGTTAAAATTTATGACATAAGATTCCTTAACATGTTAAAATGTTATGTAATTCCCCGCTAAGGAACCCAAGAGAGATTAACCTAAAACATGTTAATAAGTTTTAAGAATATTTTTTTTTAACGAGTTACATTTGAAAAGGAATAACAATGCGGAAGCAATATAACATTGATGACATGCAACTAATTGGATGTTTGATAATGTTAAGTTGAAGACGATGCAAGAAAGTAAATCAGTTAATGGATTATATTGTCATTGATGTCAACTTGATATAATCTATATGTTCATGTACATATTGTCAAAGACTTTAGAGAATCAATGGAATAATGATTATGATTTCAACAATGCATAAAAGTCAAGTATTCACTAAGTGACAGACAACACCGACGGAGTGCACACCATCAGTAAAGAAAGAGAAAAAGGTTACAGTGATACCCGACGAGTAGAAG
Source organism: Thuja plicata (assembly GCA_018584345.1). Lineage (NCBI taxonomy): Eukaryota > Viridiplantae > Streptophyta > Pinopsida > Cupressales > Cupressaceae > Thuja > Thuja plicata. The sequence continues at coordinate 166,143 of MU225293.1, read as the reverse complement.
ACAGTGTTGCCCGATGAAGTAGAGTCACAGTGATACCCGACGAACAGGAGATAGTGTTTCCTGATAGACGGAGATACCGAAGCTAACTGGAGTTACATCGATGAAACTGGCAGTTGTCACCGATGATGAACTGTAGAATTAACTGACATAACAAAGAGTTCAGAAAATGCCAAAATATCTAGCTGGCAGAGCTTAAGGATAGACTTAACTAGTTTTTTTTATTTGTTTTATTTGACCATAGTTAAGTAATTGATTTAAAGAATATTTATACAGTTGGCAAGAAGATAACTATGAGATAAATCAGGAGTTAAAGCCGTAAATCAATTTGGCTAGATTATTTTTCATGCCAAGAATCAAGAATTAAGGAATATCATATCTATATAAGAGACTAGCATAATTCATCTCCTTAAGAAATTAGATACATGGAAGGGGAGTGAATAGAAAGAGGATGCTAAAGAGAAACTGGTGAAGGATAAACTTCATACAGTCCTAATAAATCAAGCTGAGGGAGAGTTAAAGAATTCTGCAGACACCGACGAACAATGAAGAACAACATCACATAGCAGAAATTGTGGAGCAAAAGAAATTGAATTGATACATTGATCAGAGAGGTATTGTACTTAAATAGATCAGAAAATCTGCAATTCAAAGTTGCATTAAAAATAGGTCATAGTGTTTGAGTTTAACCATTGAAGCATCAAGTCTCTTAATAGAGCATAACTTAACATTCTTCTATAATTGAGGTATATCCTAACAGATTGCCAAAAAGGTTGATTCATGAAAGTAGCATTGAATTTGCATAAAGCCTATTGACAGCCTAAGAAGAAGGTTGATTCAAGGATGGTAGCAAGATTTTCCTAAAGCCTATTTATAGTCTAAGAAGGAGGCTGACTTAAGGATGGTAGCAATATAGATGCAAGATACTAAGTGACAACCTATGTACAAAATCCTCTAACAAGGTCACACTTAACAGTGTGTTTGCAACCTTTAACGAGGTTGGCTCCTAACAGGGCTCACTTCAGAAGAGTGAAACTTTGGGGTACCGGTCCTAGTATTTTTTTCCCTTAATAGGGTTTCCATGTTAAAATCCATGTGTTATGTCTGTATGGTTTATTACTTTATTGTTTTACATTTTACATATGCATTTATGGATTGATTGGTATACTCTGCATATTTAACTGAGTATCAGTAAATAAGTTTTATTGCTTATCGGTAATCAAGGAGAATAAGGACAAACAGGGTAAACCGATAGACATTTAATTATTTCAAGTACTTCAAGGCATGCATCTTGTAGGGAATTAATAATCTGAGGTGTATTGATTGGTGGATTAAAGTTTAAAGGATAAATTTTTAAGGCCACTGATTTGTAGGAATTACAAACATGCAAATCCACAGACCCTGAATACACCTGCATGCAAGAACCTGATACAAAGAAGAAGCAAAAAATGAAAAAGCTGAAGAACTCAGAAGTTGCTCAGAAAATGAGAGCTAAATTATAATCTG
>MU225293.1:141963-156696 GCA_018584345.1 Thuja plicata | reverse complement strand
TAAAAGAAAAATCTAAAGCATTCAAGATGTTTAAATGGTATAAGGCTATGGTAGAAAAACAAAGTGGTAAGGATCTAAAATGTTTAAGATCAAATAGAGGAGGAGAATTTATATTAGATGAATTCACTAATTTTTGCAATGAGCATGGTATAAAAGACAGGTTTCTGCACAAAGAACACCACAACAAAATGGGATTGCTGAGAGAAGAAATAGATCAATAGATGATTGTGCAAGAACACTGATGATAGAGAAGGACATCACCCAGATCTTCTGGAGGGAAGCCGTTAGCATTGTTGTTTATACACTTAACAGAGTATAATTGAAGGACACAAAGAACACTCCTTATGAGCTATGGTATGGTAAAACACCCAATGTAAGTTACTTCAAAAGATTTGGTAGTCAATGTTATGTCTTAAAGGATGATTGAAATGGAAAGCTTGATGCCAAAAGTGATGAAGGTATTTTTATAGGGTATTCTAGCAAAAGCAAAGATTTTAAATGTCTAATCAAGGCTTCTAACAAAATAGTTGAAAGTGCAAATATAAAGATTGATGAATTTGAAGAAAAGAATGAGATGGAAAGCACAAAAGAACCAGAAGACTACAACAAGTTTGTATATTGTGAAGAACCCATAACTCTATCTGAGCAACAATGCTTAAATCTAGAACAACATAATGTTGCAACTAACGGTCAGAATGTTGTTACCGATGGTTAGGATAATGATCAAAATAATGTGGAAGGTAATGAAGATCAAGCTGATACACAAAGATTTGTACCTGTACTTGCAAGATATGTAACAAGGAACCATCTAGAGGACCAGATCATAGGAGATAAGAAAGCTGGTACAAGAACAAGAAGTAAGTCCTTAAACTCAAATTGCTTAATTTGTGGTTTTGAGCCAAAATATGTCAATGCTACACTAGATAATGAAGAATGGATAAGTGCTATGAATGATGAGATTGAACAGATTGAGAAGAACAAAACATGGTCACTTGTGCCAAGACCAGAGGATGAGAATGTCATCGGTACTAAATGAATATTCAGGAATAAGTTGAATGAGAATGGAGAAGTCACAAGGAACAAAGAAAGACTAATATGCAAGGGGTATGCACAAGAGGAAGGTGTAGACTATGGAGAAACTTCTGCACGCATTTCTAGGCTAGAAGGAGTAAGAATACCAATTTCTTATTCTTCATATAAAGGATTCAAAGTATATCAAATGGATGTCAAGTCAGCATTTCTAAATAGAATACTTGAAGAAGAGGTATACATTGAACAACCAGAAGGGTTTGTGGATCCAGACCAGAGGAACATGGTATGTAGACTTCACAAAGCCTTGTATGGATTGAAACAAGCTCCCAGAGCCTAGTATGAACGTCTCCATTCCTATCTAATAAGTTTTGGATTCATAAGGACTAGTGAAAATAGTAATCTTTATTCGAAAGAAGATACTAATGCTAACACTTTGATTGCTGAAATATTTGTTGATGACATTATATTTGGAGGCAATGATGTGCTATGCAAATCATTTGCTGATGAAATGAGAAAAAAGTTTGAGTTGTCTATGTTTGGTGAGATCAAGTTCTTTCTTGGCCTATAGATCATTCAACAAAGTGAAGGTATTTTCATTACACAGTCCAAATACATCAAAGAGGTCCTGAAAATATTCAAGATGGAAGATTCTAAACCTATTGGAACACCGATGGCTACTGGATGCAAATTAATAAAGGAAGACATGACAACAGAGGTAAATCATACTTTGTACAGATCAATGATAGGAAAACTCATGTATGTTGTACACACTAGACCAGATATTGCACATGCAGTAGGAATTGTTGCTAGATTTTATGCTAACCCCAGGGAATCACATATGAATGCTATGAAGAGAATCTTAAGATATTTGAAGAATACTGAGGAATTTGGCTTATGGTATAGAAGAAAAGGCAAATTTGAACTAAAAGTGTTACTGACACTGATTGGGCTGGAAATCTTGTTGAGTGAAAGAGTACAACTGGAGGAGATTTCTTTATGGGTGACAGAATTTTCATATGGATTAGCAAGAAGTAAGGATGCATCTCTTAGTCTACTGCAGAAGCAGAATATGTTGTTGCTGCTGCAAACTGCTCAAATATTGCATGGATCAAACAGTTGCTGGAAGGTATGCGTATGAAGATCTCAGAACCAATGATTATCTATTGTGATAACACAAGTGTAATAAACATTTCCAAGAATCCATTCATGCATGCAAAGACTAAACACATTGCCATCAAGTATCATTATTTAAGAGAACAAGTTCAAGAAAAAGAGGTGATACTTGAATATGTACAATCAAAAGAACAATTAGCTGATATCTTCACCAAGCCACTACCCAAGGATACATTTGAGTACCTAAGAAAAATACTAGGGGTCAAACCCATGTCTACCAGTCAGTAAAGGACTGAAGGCTGCATCAGCCATATATTATCAGAATATCATTCATGATTGATGCAAGAAAAAGATGAACTTCAAAGCTACATCTATATACAGAAAGGTATATATCATAAATGAGCACCAGAGCATATTGTTGTATTGATGATGGATAAGGGAAATTCAAGGAATATATTATGGATAGAAGAAAATAATTGTTTGACATGAATGTCAGATATTTGTAAAATATTTGTTTGGTATTGTCGTCAAAGGGAGAGAATGTTCCATATTATCATCAGATTACTCCAAACAGGGAAAGATCATATCCATAGGGAGAGAATTTGTATAAGAGTTGCAAATAAAAGACAGAGACATCAAAGAAGAAGAACAGTGAAAAGAGAGAAATTGACACAAACAGAGGACACAACACATCAGAAGAAGAAACATAGAAAGCTACAAGAATCAAATCTAAGCTAACACAGAGCTTACTGGAGGTCAGACATTTTCTTATCAATTATCAAAAAAAAAGTGTTTGGTAATTTGATGAATCTCAACAATTGTATTTCATATTGTATTAGAAATAGTATAGTGTGATAATATAGTATGTTTCCATCAATGCCAAAGGGAGAGATTGATGACATACAACTAATTGAATGTTTGATAATGTTAAGATAAAGATGATGCAAGACATTAAATCAGTTAGTGACTTATATTGTCATTTATGTCATCCTGATATCATTTGTACGATCATGTACATAATGCCAAAGACTTCAGAGAATCAATGGAACAATGATTATGCTTTCAACAATGCATAAAAGTCAAGTATTCACTAAGTGACAGACAACACTGACGGAGTGCACACCATTGGTAAAGATAGAGAATAAGGTCACAGTGATACCCGACAAGAAGAAGACAGTGTTTCCCGATGAAGTAGAGTCACAGTAATAACCGACGAACAAAAGACACTGTTTCCCAATGGACGGAGATCCCAAAGCTAACTGGAGTTACACCGATCGAATTGGCAGTTGTCACTGATGATGAACTGCATAATTGACCAATAGAATAGAGAGTTCAGAAAATGAAAAAATAACTAGCTAGTAGAGCTTAAGGATAGAATTAACTGGTTGTTTTATTTTTTTTAGTCGACCACAGTTAAGTAATTGATTTAAAGAAGATTTATACAGTTGGCAAGAAGATAACTACGATATAAATCAAGAGTTAAAGCCCTAAATCAATTTGGCTAGATTATTTTTCATGCCAAGAATCAAGAATTAAGGAATATCATGTCTATATAAGAGACTATCATAATTCATTTACATAAGCAATCAGATACACGGAAGGGGAGTGAATAGAAAGAAGATGCTAAAGAAAAAATGGTGAAGGATAAACATCATACAGTCCTGATCAATCAAGCTGAGGGAGAGCTAAAGAATTTTGCAGACACCGATGAACAGTTAAGCACAACATCACAGAGCAGAAAGTGTGGAGCAAAAGAAATTGAATTGATACATTGATTAGAGAGGTATTGTACTTAAATAGATATGAAAATATGCAATTCAAAGTTGCATTAGAAATAGGTCATAGTGTTTTAGTTTAACAATTGAAGCATCAAGTCTCTTAACAGAGCAGGACTTAATAGTCTTCTATAATTGAGGTATATCCTAACAGATTGCCAAAAAGGTTGATTCATGAAAGTAGCATTGAATTTGCATAAAGCCTATTGACAGACTAAGAAGAAGGTTGATTCAAGGATGGTAGAAAGATTTTCCTAAATCCTATTGACAGTCTAAGAAGGAGACTGATTTAAGGATGGTAGAAAAATAAATGCCAAATAATAAGTGACAACCTATGTACAAAATTCTCTAAAAAGGTCGCACTTAATCGTGTGTTTGTAACCTTTAACAGGGTTGGCTCCTAACAAGGCTCACTTCATAAGAGTAACAATTTGGTGTACCGGTCCCAGTGGTTTTTTTCCTTAATAGGGTTTCCACATTAAAATCCATGTGTTATGTGTGTATGGTTTATTACTTTATTGTTTTACATTTTACATATGCATTTATGGATTGATTGGTATACTCTTCATATTTACTGAGTATCGATAAATAAGTTTTATTGCTTATCAGTAATCAAGGAGGATAAGGATAGACAAGGTAAACTGACAAACAATTATTTCAAGTATTTCAAGGCATGCATCTTGTAGGGACTTTATAATCTAAGGTGTATTGATTGGTGGATTAAATTTTAAAGGATAAATGTTTAAGGCCACTGATTCACCTGCCCTCTCAGTTATTACTAAAAAACATAAGACAATACATACTCATAAATGCAACTCATTTAAAGATCACAAATCCCGAGGGTTTCATGACATACAATTATGTAAGTTAACTAATCTACTAAAAGAAATTAAACAATATAACATCTTCATATAATGCAAATTAGTAAAAATAACATCATCTCATAAATGAAACCGAGATACAACTAATATCACAATGAACCAACATCCACTGCATAAGTTGCAGGGTATATGGTAAGACCAAGTATGAAGTACAATACAATAATCCAAGAATGTCACAACTGATACAATCATACAAAATAGAAGAAAAGAAAGATAAGATAAAGTCTACAATAATGAAGATTAAGAAGGTACAACACCATCAAGGATCCTCCAAGCATAAAGTCATTAATGTTAGATCGCAATGGTAATAAGAATCACTACCAGTCAACCGCGTGGAACCAAAGATCCACTCCCACCATGCTGAGGAGATAACAACAGATCCCACTCAGATAACAAAACCAAAGAAGGCAGTGGAAACTAAGCAAGGGGATCCTGATAGCTCTCTAACACAAAGGTAAATAACACATGTAGGAAACCTAGACTGTATATAGGAAGGTGTCATCATATACATCTAACCCTTAAGTTTCATCCTAGTAGTCTTTCTGGACCCCAAAACTTACGTGACCTAGCGCTCAAGCATGGGTGAGGTACCATATCTTATTAATTGATTTAAAACTTTCCAATTATGTATTATGTTATCATTTGATTAAGAAAACTTATAATAAGTGATATTTGCTGCCACTTGTGGGCCCCGAAACTTATTGCAAGCCACCCCTACTACACAACTAGATAATCTACCCTAATGCTCCAACCAAAAGAACCAAAAGAAAATGAAACCAAAACCATGAAGACTTCCCATAAATCATAAATTAGGATAATCACCAAGGAAAATGGAGCATAACAAATAACATATCATCCTATACAAGGATCCAAACTGTCCATCCCATATTGGACATCGCAACAGAATAATACAAATTCACGTATCACATCACAAGATCAATGATCGTCAAAACATCACAAGTACCCATCTCCAAACATTGAGTAACATAATCCACAAGATAATCATTCCGAACATAGAACCACCATAACAGTAGAAACAAGGTGACCAAGATAATTAGGTCTCAACAAAAAAGTGGTTGTCACTTTTTCGTGGCTAAATAACATAATGATCAGAGGCTCAGAGAATACACAACATAAGCAACAAATGTATACAAAACAATAAAACAACCAAATGAGATATAAAAATGGTTATGATTTTCTATAAACCCAGCTAGTAAAGAGATAAAAACATAAAATAATTCAACTTCTAGAAGACAAAATCTCTCCTAGGGTATCACTCTACCCATAACGATAATTAACCACACAAAGGCAAAATAAAACTCCAATTGAAATAACATGTCCATATATAAACTATCTTATGATCAAATAATATAATTTACATTAAGTCATACCCAAAATTAATTATGAGTTAACTAAATTATCCCTAATCCCCAATCAATTATCATTAACTTAGGAACTTATAAATATACTCCAAATCCCTTTCTCATAATTGAACTCTTAAACTTAAATAGAAATTTAATTTTAAAAGTAAAAAATAATCCAAAATATAAGTCCTTAACGATTTATGTTATAACCAAAAATTTCTACTTAATTAAACAAAATATTAATCAAATATAATTAAAAAATAATACATTTAACAAAATTAATATAAATTAGTTTATAAATCAAATAGTATAAATTAATCTACATTAACAATCAGTAAATATTAACTATAAACATTTATAAATAAACTAATATAAAATAAATTTAAACTAATTAAGCTAATCAAATTTTAAATAAATAATAAAAAGATAGACAAAAATCATTTTCAACTTAATCTTTATTTAAAATAAATAATAAAGTAATTCTGAGTAATGGGGTTATGTGACCCCCATTACTAAGATTTTCTTTTGATTTTTTTTTTCTCTTTTTTTTCTTTCTTTAAAATAAATAAAGATAATTATTTTATTTTCTTTTTAGAAATAAATATTATCTTTTTTATCTTAATTTATTTGTTCTAAAATAAATAAATAATATAAATATAACCCTTCTTTTTTTGATATATCTTTAGAAGATATTAATTATCATATATTCAATAAAAAAATTGTTTTCCTTTTAATTCAATAAAGAGGTCATTTCTATATATAAATATATAACAAATAATTATTTATTGCATTGATTTATTATTATAATTGTTTTTAACAATAGGAACATTCCAGCAAGATAAAAACAAATATATTTTTTTTTTATTTTAAATCTAGGAAACAAATTCATTTATTTCCTAAAACATATATTTTTAACCAAATATTCTAAAATAGTTTCTACCAACTTTGTATGGTTTAATACCAAGGGTTTTAACAAAGATCTAAAACAAATCCTAGATGATTTGATTCAATTTTTCTAATGTTTCCCTAAATTTTCTCGAAGAGAGCCTAGGGTTTTAACAGATTCTCCTAAACATAGTTTCCTTTAAATTTAATATGGACATTTACAGATTTGACATACAAACAAGAAAACATAACCACAAAAAATAATACCAATAACCATATTCTAACATTGACAAACATGAAGAAGACAATTAATATCACACAAGGAATTTCAGCATCTCATACACATAGAAGACGGGGATCTGAGTACTGAAATCAAGGATTCAAAACCTACCTCAAACCACTAGTTGACAAAAGCCTTGAAGAACAATTAAAAACCTTGAAAATCCTAAGCTTTCATAATTTCTTTCAATCCAAATACAGAGCCGAAAACTTGTAAGAATTTGTGCAACCTGTGTGTGCAATAATGACCTAAAAAAATCCTTATAAGGAAAGTCTACTCAACTTACGGTTTCCAAACTCATGCAACCCTCAAAGCAAACTCAACTAAAAAATCAAATCACAAAATCAGAAAAAATAGAACTCTACTTAAAATTGAGTAAAAATAATTAATGTTTTTAATAATTGATAATTACAAGCATTTTTCCAATTTAGCCAATTAACTCAACTTTTCACTTTAAATTTATATTTTAATTTTAATAAAACTGTCATTTTTACTTGCATAATATTATTTAATTAAAAAATCATTTTTTAGCATATTAATAATATGCAAATTGATAATAAAATATCCATTCTTTAATTATTCTTTTAAATCTCAATTTTGGATTTAATAATTAATTAAATCCTCCATTCCCAAAATTGGACTTTTTAAAATTAAGACTTTTTAATTAACACATGTATTTAATTATTTTTCACTAATAAAATAACATCATATTTAATATTTCCAAATTTAATAAGAATTAGTTATTAATTATATAATTAATCTAATAAATCACTCAATCAACTAACATAGAAATCACATCAATCACATGACTAGACAACATGACAACAAAACTGACTAAAACCAAAAATACCACAAACAAGCACAAGAGGAAAGGTTCACGAATGACGTCACCTTCACAAATTCGTATGGTAGGAAATAAAATACTTGTGGAGTGTTTTAGGACAATAATGGCTTAAGTTTGTATTTGGACCTGTCTATTATCTTCCCTCTCTTACGATTGAGATATGTGATAGGTCATGCTTATACTGACAATTCAAGGAAGTTGATACATGGTACCTGCAAACCTGCATTGCAAAGTTAAGCATGTACATAATGTATATATAATAGACAATGATAGGGATCGGTCAAATGTGTGGATCTCACAATGCAAGTAACTACGTCTCCGTCCTCTATGATATGAGGCACATCATACAAAAATATAAGATAAACATGCCACACAGTAATGTAAAAGATATATGCCAACCATACACATGCAAGTATGAGGTAAGTAAAATCATCCTAACATATGCATAATCATCATGAAAATAACCAAAATATTTTGGCATCATTATTGAAAATGAATTTATGGGTGGGTACCACATACACTCCCTCTAAAATTAGCCTTACTCCTAGAAGTTGAGAAACAAAATAAAGATTACAAGGTTTACATAAAGGTGCTACAATGGTTCTCTTCTGAATATAATTCATAATTCAATTGGAGACTTAGGTCCTTGACTCAATTTTCCTACTATGATAAAAAACCCTAGTACCATTCTCTGTAATATCCTCCCTTACACATACTATTAGAGGTCCATAATGAACATGATCGAAGCAACACTTTTCACAAAACTTAGGTAGCAGCATCAAACATTCAGAATAGTCATCACAAAACAGAAAGAAAACTCCCAAATGAGAAAATAAAAAGTGAAACATTAAATCATAAAAGTGTGCAGTATCAACAGTAAATCAAGTGTGACTAGTGTCAAAAAATAGATAGAAAAAGGAGAATCAGATGACTAGTCCAAGAAAAAGAAAGTTCAAAAATTTAATGCGAGCCCAAACACGATATGAACAAATCATCAAAACTCAAAATAAATAATGAGTCATTAAATATTTCACATAATAAAGTGACTAGTGTTAGCCACACTCAAGGGAGTAACCGCTTCACGACACCTAAAAATACAACATCCTAGACGCATTAGAGAATGTACCCAAACACAATTGACATTCGTTAAGGTAACATGCATCAAACACAATAAACTAAACAACTTGAAAATTTTTACCTATAGATTATGAGTTACAATGTCTAACAAATCAACATCTAGTGGGCATAAAAAATCTCAGAGTTCCCAGTGTAAAAACTCAGGCTCTGGTACCAAGCGTAATGCTCCGCCAAGGAACCCAAGAGAGATTAACCTAAAACATGTTACTAAGTTTGTAGAACAATTTTTTTTTTAATGAGTTACAACTAAAAAGTAATAACAATGTCGAAATAATATAACATAAGAAAATACATACTCATAAATGTAACTCATTTATAGATTACGAATCCTGATGGTTCCATGATGTAGAATGATGTAAGTTAGCTAATCTACTTAAAGCAATAAAACAATACAACATCTTTATATGATGAAAATGAATAACAATAACATCATCCCATAAATGAAACCTAGATACAACTGATATCATAATGAACCAAGATCCACTGCACAAGTTGTAGGGTATGTGGTAAAACCAAGTATGAAGTAAAATACAATAATCTAGTAATGTCACAACTGATACATAATACAAGATAAGAAAGATAAGATGAAGTCTACAACAATGAAGAACGAGAAGGTACAATAGCATCAAGGATCCTCCAAGCATAAAGTCACGAACCTTGAATTTCAATAGTAATAAAAATCACTACCACTCGACCACGTGAAACCAAAGGTCCACTCCCACCATGATGAGCAGATAACAACAGACTCCACTTGGATAACAGAATGGAAGAAGGCAGTGACAACTAAGCAAGGGGATCCTACTAGCTCTCTAACTCAAGGGAAACCAACACATGTAGGATACCTATATTGTATATAGGAAGGTGTCATCATATACGTCTAACCCTTAAGTCTTGTCCTGGTAGTCTCTCTCGACCCTGACACTTAACTGACCATATAGGGTATCAATGAATCCTCAAAAAAATGAAGCCATTTACTATGTCAAAACCATACTTCGTAGGGTGGCAAACATCATCTCATCCTACATCTTACCTTATACAAGGGCTCAAGCATGGGTGAGGTACCATATCTTATTAATTCATTTTAAACCCTCCAATTGTGTATTACATTATCACTTGATTAAGAAGACTTGCAATAAGAAATTTTGGCTGCCACTTGTGGGCCCCAACACTTATTGAAAGCTACCCCCTACTACATAGCTAGACAACCTACGGTAATGCTCCAACCAAATAACCAAAAGAAAATGAAACCAAAACTATAAAGACTTCCCATAAAGAATAAATTAAGATGATCACCAAGGAAAGTTTTGGAGCATAAAAAATAACATATCATCCTATACAAGGATCCAAATTGTCCATCCCATACTGGACATATCAATAGAACAATGCAAATTCACGTATCACATCACAAGATCAATGATTGTCAAAACATCATATGAACCCATCTCCAAACATTGAGTAACATAATCCACAAGATAATAATTCAGAAAACATAACCACCATAGCAGTAGAAACAAGGTGACCAAGACAAAATCCCTCCTAAGGCATCACTCTACTTGTGTAAAAGAACAAAGGTGTGTCATGTTTCAGGACCACTTATCAACATAGCTAAATTTGAGTATTTATATTTAAAAATTAATTTTCCTCAAACATATGGTCTAGCTAGATTCATTCTAGCTAAGCTAGACAAGTGGTTAAACTTTTCTAATTGGAAATGTCTATTGAATGCATGTTTTATACCAATTTGGACCCAATTACCAAAGAAATAAAATAATTTTAGAAAAGTGATGTTTCAATATTTTTAATGATATTTTTTAAAAATATTAAAATACCCTTTTGTAGAGCTTAGAGTCAAGATTATTGTCATATTAATTTTATAGTATTTTGATTAGATCTAATATATTATAATTTAAAAATACAACAAGTAGGTATTTTAACATTCCAGAAGATGTTGCTTCAAATTAAAAAAAAATATAGTAAATCATATCAAAAAAATTTAAAATTTATATTTAACACTAGAGGAGAGTGTATTCTTCAAGAATATGTAATTTTTTTATAAATGGTGTAGGTTTCATAGGGGAAATTTGGTGGGAGATGAAAACTGTCGATTAAAGATAAGTTCAAATTTCAGCAGTTATAATGGAGAAATTATATATCAAAAAACCAATCTTTATTCTTTTATGCACTAGCTATAAATTTTATCTATAACATATTTTGAAATCAAAGGAGAAATATATTGTTTGCATATACTTGTTTGGTGGGAACTAGACCCCATATTTTTAGCATTTTTCAGGAATTAAAAAATGGACTTCAAAAATTCAAAAAATATGTCAATTCTTCTTCAATTTTTTTTAAAATTATAGGCATAAACTTCATCCAGTTTTACACATTTCATCAGTTTACATCATCCTCAATTTGTATGAACAAATGCCACTTTTATGTCATTCAAGTTGAAGAGTTTGCATGTTGTGGAACTTTTCCTTTATAAAAGTGTGACACAGGTTTATACTTTTACCGGCGGTCTGTAATGATAATTAACCACAACAAAGGAAAATTAAAACTCCAATTGAAATAACATATCCATATATAAACTATCTTGTGATCAAATAATATAATTATTATTAAGTCATACCCTAAATAATTATCATATATTCAAAAAAAATATTTGTTTTCTTTTTAATTCACTAAAGAGGTCATTTCTATATATAAATATATAACATATAATTATTTACTATATTGACTTATTAATATTATTTTTTAACAAAAGGAACATTCCAACAAGATGAAAAATATAATTATTTTTTATTTTTATTCTAAGAAACAAATTCGTTTATTTCCTAAAAGATATATTTTTAACCAAATATTCTAAAATAGTTTCTATCAAATTTGTATGGTTTAATACCAAGGGTTTTAACAAAGTTCTAAAACAAATCCTATCTGATTTGATTCAAGTTTTCTAATGTTTTCCTAGATTTCCTCAAAGAGAGATATCAAAGATTCGTGAAGTTCAAAAGGACCATCTTGGGAAGGCCTACACACACGTAGTTCAGTTCTGGGAGATTCCACTCAGATTCTACTTGGTGACCCAATCTCGGTTGGTGCAAAAAGTTGCATTATTGCTTAATTAAAATTTGCTCAATGGTGCATCTTTCAAACCATTTGTCGTAGGACCAAACCACTAGCTCCATCAGATCTAGTTGGTCAGGTAAATTCTAAGGGATACCTTTCTTCGCTCGCGCAACATAAAAATGTTCCGGCACATGCCAGACCGAAGTGTTCCAAGGTGCACTAAGTCAAATTGGGTAGTAATTTTTGGAGATCCATATATCAAACCTCGTGAGTGATATCAAAGATCCCTGAAGTGCACAAGGACCAACTTGGGAAGGGCTACAAGCACGTAGCTCGGTTCTGGGAGATTTCACTCAGATTCCATTTGGCAACCCGATCTTGGTTGGTGCAAAAAGTTGCATTATTGCTCAGTTGAAAGTTTCTCAATGGCGCATATTCCAAACCGTTCATTGGGGGACCAAACCGTCAGCTCCATTGGATCTAGTTGGCCAGGTAAATGCTAGGGGAGACCTTTCTTCACTTGTGTAGCTCAGTTCTAGGATTCTACTCAAATTCCATTTGGTGACCCGATCTCAGTTGGTGCAAAAAGTTGCATTGTTGCTCAGTTGAAAGTTGCTCAATGGTGCATCTTTCAAACCGTTTGTCATGGGACCAAACTGTCAGCGCCATCGGCTCCATTTTTCTAGGTAAACACTAAGGGAGACCTTTTTTCACTTGTGTAGCATCAAAAATGTTCTGGTGCATGTCAGACCGAAGTGTTCCCAAGGTGCACTTAGCCAAATTGGGAAACAATTTTTGGAGATCCATATCTCAGACCTCGTGAGAGATATCAAAGATCTGTGAAGTTCAAAAGGACCATCTTACAAAGGCCTATAAGCACATAGATCAATTTTGGGAGATTCCACTTGGATTCCATTTGGCAACCTGATCTCTTTTGGTGAAAAAAGTTGCATGGCTGCTCAGTTGAAAGTTTCTCAATGGTGCATCTTTCAAACCATTCATCGTGGGACCAAACCGCCAGCTCCATTGATACCATTTGGCTGGGTAAATGCTAGTGGATACCTTTCTTCACTCACATACCATAAAAAATGATCTAACACATGTCAGACCGAAGTGTTCCCAAGGTGCGATAAGGTAAATTGGGCAGAAATTTTTAGAGATCTATATCTTGAACCTCGTGAGAGATATCAAAGATTCATGAAGTGCCCAAGGACCATCTTGGGAAGGCCTAAAAGCATGTAATTTGGTTTTGGAAGATTCCACTCGGATTCTATTTGGCAACCCGATCTCTGTTGGTGAAAAAAGTTGCGTTGTTCTTCAGTTGAAAGTTGCTCAATGGTGCATATTTCAAATCATTCTTTGTGGGACCAAACCATCAGCTGCATTGGCTCTAGTTGGCTAGGTAAATGCTAGGGGAGACCTTTCTTCTCTTGCGTAGCATCAAAAATGTTTTAGCGCATGTCAAACCGAAGTGTTCCCAAGGTGCACTAAGCCAAATTGGGCAGCTATTTTTGAACATCCATATATCAGACCTCATGATATATATCAAAGATCCATGAAGTTCACAAGGACCATCTCGGGAAGGCCTACAAGAATATAGCTCATTTCTGGGAGATTCCACTCTAATTCCATTTGGCGACCTGATCTCGGTTGGTGCTAAAATTTGCATTATTGCTCAGTTGAAAGTTGCTCAATGGTGCATCTTTCAAACTGCTCATCATGGGACCAAACCGTTAGCTCCATCAGCTCTAGTTGGCCGGGTAAATGCCAGGGAAGACCTTTCTTCACTCGTGTAGTGTCAAAAATGTTCCAGTGCATGTCAGACCAAAATGATCCCAAGGTGCACTAAGCCAAATTGGGCAGCATTTTTTGGACATCCATATCTCGGACCTATTGAGAGATATCAAAGATCCATGAAGTAAAAAATGACCATCTTGGGAAGGCCTACAAGCATGTAGCTCAGTTCTGGGAGATTCCACTCAGATTATTTAGATTTGACAATGAGCCTCAGAGAGATTTTCTCTCATAGAATATAATGATTTCAATATTCTTTATGCTCGAGCCAAGTAGGGAGAATGTACCATGGAAACCTAAATAATAAAATAAACATGAATATTTTAAAGAGATGTGTAGGATATGCATATATTAGATGTAATGAGAAAGATTTGAATACTTTCAAGCAAATTGTTAGAAATTAATCTTTACTTGCATTATGTAAGTAGGAGATTTCTATGGAATCCCTACACCTATGTTGTCCTCTTGTGAGGATAATTCATTTTATGTATCTTTTATTTTCCCTTGGTTGTATTATTTAATTGGGATAAACCAAGGTATCCCTTAGATTCCTCCTTAAGAG
>MU225293.1:112814-134319 GCA_018584345.1 Thuja plicata | reverse complement strand
ACTAGGGGTGACCTATAGAAGTCAAACAGATAGTTCATACAATCATGACTTGAACATATTAAATATATACTTGATAGTAAAATACACACAAATAAATATAGAAATAAATGTACTATGGGGATATCAGTGTGAATTGAGATGCCTGTGACTCTATCATGGCAAACCGGGCTCACAACATCATTAGACACCACCCTCTGTCAAATAAAACATGTAATTAAAAATGAGTACCCACAAGTGACAAGTATACATGTATACATAAACAATATTAAACACTTAATTACCTTCCCCTTGTCAACACCAGATGCATGAACCCCCTCACATTGCCCCCTAGTGGCAACTGGTGAAACCTGCATGAGTATGTAATAAGATGATCATAAAAATTAGAAAACAAATGTATATACTATTATAATAAAAGGAAACCAATGAGTACATTAAAACATATGTACCGTAGAAGTGTCAAGGCCAAATGAAATGGTCGAAAGCATGGACCCCTCCACCTATGCCATCTCCTCCTCTGTCATCACCTGGACAAAAATGAAACACATAAAAATATAAGTGGAAAATCATTATAAGAAAATTCTATTAAAAATATGAACGTTTAAAATTAAATACAATATAATAATTTAACTATTTACTCTTGCCATAACAAGACTCCATGGCTCTATATGCCCCTAATGCACATCTCCATGGGGTGCTTTAGTGCCTATAGTGTGTTTTGTAGTATCGTCCACCTCAAAGACGTAGTTATATGCATCACTATCATTCAAGGGACCCAAGAACATATTCTTGCACATTATGCAAGTATGGGGAACACAAACATGTGAGCTCATGGAGGATGTGGAAGGGCCAAAAGCATTAGCATGAGGAGGAAAAAATGTCACACTCTACCTAACCAGTAGATCACTCAAGGTGTGAATTACTCAAATAGTTTGTGAACCGGCCTCAGCAATAATATAAGGATGCTACACTGTAAGAGGTGGTGAAATCTCCAAAGAGGGGACATATGTGTGGGATTTCACCCCCTGTGCCCCTGGTTTTTCCTTAGGAGCACCTAAGCCTACACCCTGGTTCTATCTCATGCTCCAATAATTTACCTTGTGACCAATCACAAATTCAGCATACAATTTTCTTATGAAATAGAATGGGACATCCAAATTGTTGTGGCATGTTCTATGAAAAACCATCAACCAGCGATCACAAAAGTTGTCACATATTGCATCATTTGTGCACAATTTAATTGACAACTTGGTTTTTTTAGGGTCCACTTTTAAACCAATTTTGGGATCAAAAAATGTTACATATGTCATGTTTTGCTATATTTAGATCCATAACTTGATCATAGTCAAGCCCATCATCAAACTAGGCGTGCATGTATTCATGCCAAAGAAGTGCAACATTGTGTTACTCTCTGATTTTCTCCATGCTTTCAATAATGGAGTTCAATGTGGAAAATATGGGGTGTAGTATGGGGATATTCACATATGTGGTTTTATATCCTCTAAGATGATTTAGATTATCTCGTATGAGATCCGGTAATGGTCGAGGGTTTGACACTAGTTGGTCTTCTGAAGGAGGGGGGTTGTTTTGAGGTGGTTTCAAATTGTTCGCAGCCTCATTGGGAGGGTTTTTTGATTGGTTTGAATCCATGTCTGATTCAAAAACAATAAAGAATAAATAATATCAATTTCAACCCTAGTTTTTATCATTTCTACCATAGTTTATAATCAGCTTTAAAAAATAATAAACAATATCATTTCAACCCTAGTTTTAAAAAAAAAAACTACAAATTTCAATTCAAAAACCAAAAACAATAGTGAAACTTATAAATTAAACTTACCTCTTTACTGTATCAAATTGAATATATGATCTCTAACGGATATACAATATGCTTTCTTGGCTGCTCCAACATTTTCACAATGAAAATATTGAACGCAGTTGCGGGAAACAATATATTGTCACTGATGAATATCAGATATCTGATAATTCTTAAGCTTTGGCTTTTGGCTTGTCAAAGTGTACTGACACCCAGGCCTACTAAAAAGTCAACCAACTTTTTGGTGCGCTTTTGGACTAGTGAAAAACTCATTTTTCACATTGCTAATTTTTTGCATACCATGATCCTGCACATACCCCCATTCTAAGGCAAAAAGTTCAAATGGATTGTTAGATCTTGTTTATACTGATTTATGGGGTCCTACTAATGTAAGAAGTTTGTAAGATGATAGATATTTCATGTTTTTCATTGATTACTACTCTAGGATGGTATGGGTAGCTATCTTACGAGAAAAGTATGAAGCATTTGATAAGTTAAGATCTTAAAGAAAATGGTTGAGACTGAGATAGGATTGAAGCTGAATTGCTTAAGATTAGACAGGGGTGGAGAATTCACATCTGATGAGTTCAGTTGTTTTTATGAAAATTATATGATAAAGAGACTTTGTTACTACTCTGAGGACTCAATCTAGTCATCAAAATCCTATATCGCTATCCTTGAACACATGAAATTATTATTTTTCTCTAGATCTTGAGAACAAAATGTCAAATCAACCTAATCAATCATTCTTATTAACTTAGTTTTACTAACATAAACACACATCAACATGAAGTTTTTGATTGACATCATTCAATTTTGTAACAAATGAACATCATACAAAGGCATTTTGACATCAAATCATACAAATGGGATCAAAATTATTTATTTAGAGAAGAATTTGCATATTTTGGGTTCTATTACCTAATTAACAGATACAGTAACTCAAACTTCCCTGGGAGGTTCGTAAATGTTCCTAAATATTCCTAAACCATGTAGAGGAGCTCTTTTATCTTGTAAAAGCACCATTTCAATTTGAAGCATACACTAGGCATTCATAGGAACTATTAAACATTATGGAAGCACTCTGGAATCTTGTAAATGCCCATTTAGGGATATAGGCACTAAACCACCTTGTATATGCACCCAAAATCATTGATAAGTTTCAAAAAAAATCATAAAACCTAGTATAGGTGCCAAAAGAAATCATGGAAGTGCCCTAATATGTTGAATAGGTGCTAGAACATATTTCAGAAGTGTAAAAAGTAGAGAAAACCATGTAAAATCAAGAAAAAGCATGGAAATTGGAAGGAAAGATCATGGAAAGAGAACATACTAGATTTCCATAGACTCTCAGACATTTACAATTCTTCCCATGCTCGAATATATTCTCTTTGATCAACATGACCATTGTTTCAATTAGAGAAAAAAATCCATGCTTTTGAAAAGAGAAGAGGTGGAAGTAAGAAGAAAGGAATACTTTTTACCCTCTTAAACTCACTTTTTAACTTTTGGAGGGAAATATTTAGCATTTTCGTGGGCTTTTATCACATCAAGGAAGAAAATTAATGTACCATTTCAACTATGGCATTTGGTGGACATCAATGTGCCAATGATATTAGTTGGCACTTAATTTTGGTTATTAGATAGAATTTAAGGTTGTGAAGTTCTTTGGAATCTGTTACTTTTATTCATATTCATAGGTAGGATAATGGAGTAACAAATTATTTGGCCAAGTGGCCTTCTGATCAAATGTGGGCTTAGAATATTCTGAATATGGGACAATTATCTTCAGAAATTTCTCACATGTTGAATTAGTTAGTGGATAAAGATATAGTTGTGTAATACTCTTTTCTCTACTCAACAATTGATCATTCTTACTTTAAAATTCTCATTGTTTTGAACAAATTTTTACCCCTCTTATAATTTAAATTACAACATATCTATAATCATAATTTTAAAATAACTAATAATTAAAAAAAATAAAAAATTCCTCAAAATAAAATATCAATACAAAATATAATCTTTGACTAATATTCTCTTCATTATAAAATACTAAATATTAACATTTAAAAATATACATTCAAAATATAAATCATAAAAAATATGTTTACACTATAATATAAACTAAAGCATTAAATAATAATTATAGTATTCATAATAGTAATTAAAAGTTATAATGTAAAGACCTCTTGAAAGTTTCCATGCTATCTTTAAATAATATATAATAAATATTATAAATATATTTAAACTTTAGTGTTTGATTTGGTTGGGATAAAGGTCTAATAAAACCCTATAAGGTCTAATCATACACTTAATTTCTATATAATAGATATTATAACTAGTTATACCTACATTTAAACTCTAGTGTTTGATTTGGTTGGATACTGTAGACACCCTAAAATGGATAGGCTTGCGACTTTACATTAAAAACACTAATTTTCATCTATTAATTAATGGTTTTTTAATCGTTAATTAATCATCTATTTTCCTCTAAATTTATTCCCCAAATCACCTAATCAAATTCTCAAAATTAATTAAATAATTAATTTTATTTAATTAATTAACCTTAATTGATTAATTACCATTAATTGATTAATTAAATTCAATTTCCTATAGTTTAAATTCAAATATTTAAACTTATTAATTAAATTCTTCCAATTAAATTAATTTTAATTAAATTAATTTAATTTCATCAAATAAAGCAATTCTTAATCAAAAAGAATTCAATTATCTCACATGTTGAAAACCTTAATTAAATAAATAAATTCAATATTTGTTTATCTTCAAAGAGATAACTCCAATCAGATCACATGGGTTACTCCACCCATCTCTCCAGTCGACATGGCTAACTTCACCCACCTCTTCGGTTCAAAAAGGTAACTCACTATTAGCTCTTCAGTCAACCAAACTCTATCTCCTCTTTACCAATTGAAGAGGTGGAGTTTACTGATGGCTTCTCTAGTTCCTTTTAATCTCAACCATTCATCTCGCTATCTTTGGGATTGATCTCAACCATTCATATCATCACCAATTCCTATATAATAAACCCTTCATAACCATTTGAAGGATCCAGGATTTCAAGCTCTCATGCGCCATTACTATGTTAGTTTGGTTCTAGCATTCAAGCCATCTTGCGATCACACACTCGGTCAATTAGCAAATTCTCGACACTTCTCAAGTCATAGACGCTGCCCTGCCAATACTGCGCATCAAGAACAACGTTTCAGAAGGAGTAGAGAGAAACAATAGAAGCTTCAAGCATCTTGGGGTTTGCATTTATTTGTTTTCCTTTCTCTTGCTTGTACATTTTATTGATTATGTTTCATTTTTATTCATTTTATTAGTATTGTGTACTTGATTCATATCAATTCTGAAACCTTTGCTACTAACCATGGCCTTTGGAAAGCTTGGGAATCACGGATCATGAAAGAAGGCAGCGTACATTTTGGTGAACCCGACATGAAACAAACAACCCAAATATCTCTTGCAGATGACAAACAGGACTGATCAACCACGGTCGTACGGTCGCAAATCTAAAAATCTATCTTTTTTTTATATTTGTATTATTTAGTAGTTGCTGGTATTTTACCGCAATCGACTAGTTTAATACCGCAACTGATTGCAGGCTTTCGCAATATTATTCTGTCATTTTCTTCCTTCTTTCTTTTGGTACTTTTTTGAAATTATCTGATTTGTGCTGCAATCGTCATTGTTGTGTCGCAGTTGCCCGATCCATGCCACAATCGACAGTACTTCACCATAGTTGCTAGTGCTTTACCACAGTCGCCAGAGATTTACCGCACTTGCTAGTACTTTGCCACAATCACAAGAAATATTGCACATCAGATCCAAATGTTCTATCCATTCATTTCTAAACTGACATTTTCTAGTTTTTTATGCAGGACTGGACAAATCACCGAGAACAGAGAAGGGTAAGTTGTTGGTAAGCATCATTCATTGTTTCAAAGTTGCATATACTCTCATTTTTCAAGAATCCTTTTTGATACTAACCTGTCTAAACAAAGCAAACTAAAAGGAATTCACTTGTCGATTTGGGTTTAAAAAGAAAAGTGCTTGCCAAACATATCACATCTCACATTTCGGATTTGGGTTTAAAATTGACGTGGGGACTAAAATTGAACAAAGGCAAAAAATCTCTCAAATTGGTGTATAAAAATTGAACAAGCAATCAACACTTACTTTTGGGCTTAAAATTGAACATTGGTGCTTGTATGGTGGTGTAGCTTAGTTCACATTTCAAACTTTGGAGCTTAATCAATTTACCTTGTGTCTTGAGTTTTGGGTGCACTTGCACAAACTGGTAGATTACAAACCTTTATACTTTTTTAGAAAGGCTTGTCCAGGGAATGTGCTTCTTCCTCAGAGAACAACCTTAAACTGATAATCCCTCTGATTGGTATATAAATAAGGCGCGAACCAAAGTTCCATCTTATCTAGCCAAGCTCGGGTGAGGCGTGTTGGTGATAGTCTGGATCAGGTGAATATCCCTAAGGAGCCAGTGTGATTAACTAGGCTCTTAAGTGAGTCACGCACATACAAACCAATTGGAGAGACACCATGGACCCTTACTACAACCTTGATTAATTAGAGGCCAACCCATTTTACCTCCAAACAGGTACCTTATTGTAGTGCAAGGGGTTGCAGAATTTCCCCCCAAGATTCTCAAGATATGTGTCACACGGTATCTGTGTAGTGAAAGAGATCTTCACTTCATGGAAACAATACCTGGAAATGGCAAAAACACGGGCACCTACCTTGTGGATCTTCGTGTCCTAGTAGTGTGACAATTGTTGTGTGAGCTAATAGACATTCAAGTATTGGGCCTATAATATTGTATTCTGAAGCCATTGACCTAGATTAATCTGACTGTTCATTGTTGAGACCTCATGATAAACTTACAACTTGAAAAAGTTGTAGAACAAACACAATTTCAGTCCTAATTCTTCAAAACATAGCGTCTATTGTGCTTGTTTCTTTGATCAGTTTCTGAAAATGCAAAACAAAACATCCAAACTATCAAAACGAGTCAAACATGTTAGAGTCTAGGGTTGTCATCGTCAACTATCTTGTAGATTAGAAGCATTGTTCCAAAAATTTCAAAATTATCAAGCAGTGATACTTATCCTCTAGTATTTTTTAGACTATTCCTCATTTACCGCAATTGCTCGCATTATGCTGCAATTGAAGGAAGTTTGCCATAGTTGACTTGTTTATTGTCGCAATCGTCATGTTTATTACCACAATCGGTGATAAACTACCGCAATCAACCATTTATTTTATCACAATCAATGAAGTTGTACCGCAATTGACCATTGATACTATCTTCCTATTTTGACCTAAAACCTTGAAATAATTCTTCATTTGGTGTCCAAAACTAGTGTCTATCCCAGGAAAATGCGAAGAACATTGTGTGAATCTCTAAACATTAAAGATTATCCTTTCTCTGTAAAGCACAATTATTGTCAAAAACATTGTTAGTTTGAAAGCTCAGACTTGAAATAGCTTGATCTCATCATATCAAACATCATCATCTTTATCAAAGTGACTTTGTCCGAGGCAAAGGTCATAAAATCTTATCTTTTATAATCACCACTTTGAGATCAAGTTATATCAAAATCTGTCCTTAGAATTCCTCTTGTCCAAAACATAAACTCAGACTTCCTCAGAAAGGATATTTTTCCTTGTTTGCTTTATATCACTTGTTTTAGTTACAAAACCTGGACCACACTATATCTCAAACACCTCATGGAGGCCCTTACACAAGGTCTAAGGCTAGAACTCAACCTGATGAGTCATATATCAACCAATTCCCCACTTGGGAAACAGAGCAAGAGAACGATCCTTTCATGAATATCATTTCTTCTCTATTCATTGAACAACCCTGTGTGGCAGCCTTTTTCCAAGATATCACAGAAGAAGAACTTGAAGATGTGGAGCAAGATGCTTATTCCACAAAAGTAGTTGACATTGTTGTAGAGAGGAATCTTGAATGTTACTTGGCCATGCTAATAAAGAAGGGAGTCAAACTCCCCGCTGAATTCAGTGTATCAACTATATGGCCTGAAAACCCTCTCGCAGGTCAAAACACTACTCAACCTCCTAAGATGCCACCTGTTGTCTCTCCAATCTTTCCACCATTGGTTTTACCCACATTGACATAGACTATATCCAATCAAACCAATGACCTGACCTAGGCCAGCTCATCTTCTACTCAAGGCATGACAGGCTCGCAACTAAGTGCACCCATGGTCACTAGTATGCCTCCACCTTTGGTCTCGTGGCCAAGACAATCAAGCTCTCATGCTATGCCTTCCATCCCAAAAAACACCCACTATTCTGAAACAATGTCGCTGCTACAGTCAATTCACACTAGTCTTGGGATCAACACCTCATGCCCGTAGGGATCCATCTCTACAAGAACAACTTACAGTCAAGGCCCGCCCAAGGCTACATATTTTCCCATTCTAACACCAATCCAACCTCCACAATAGCAACCCCAGCTTTAGTGGCCTCAAAACCAACCCCCACAATAGTAACCCCAGCTTCAGTTGCCTCAAACCCAACCTCCACAATAGTAACCCCAGCTTCAGTTGCCTTAGTTCCAAACCCCATAGTAGCAACCCTAGCTTTAGTTGCCTCAGTTCCAACCCCTACAAAAGCAACCCCAACCTCAGAAACAATATCTACCCCAACAGTTTCAATCACAACAGCAAACACATCAAAACACACCATGGGCTACCCATGTGCCCCCATTTACAAATCACTCAATGGGAAACCAATATCAAGCCCCCCTAGGATGAAATCCTATGCTCCTACTCAAGGGACACAAAGGCACAACCTCATACCCACTACAACACAGAGGAACATCGTTACACACCAGCCTCAGATTCAAACAGACATGTTGATGCAACAAATGCAAACCCTTCAAACCCAAATGATGGATATGCAGAATCAGAGGCAAACCAAATCCTACACTGTAGAGGATTTATACCCATACCCCTTCAATCATTCTCTACAAATGTCTCCGTTCCCAACTCACTTCTTGGTACCAAAATTCAACAAATATAAGGGCAATACCAACCCTATTTAACATATTCGAGAGTTTTTTGCTAGTTCTATCGAAGTCGCACATAATGAGACATATTTAATGTGACTATTCCCACAAAGCTTGGTCAGACAAGAAATGGAATGGTTCTCACATCTACCTCATGGCATTCAGTCTTGGGGTGAACTGGCTAAAAAGTTCATAGCTCACTTTAATCATAACATCGAGCGCAAGGTCAGCATCAAGGACCTTTGCGATATCAAACAAAAGGATGGAGAGTATTTTGTGAAATTCCTACAGAGATGGAGGAATACAGCAAACTGCATAACATATGATGTGCCTGAACAAGACTTAATAGTCATGTTTGTTGAAAATATAATTCCAGACATGTCATTCAGAACAGAGTTACAGTTAGCTCCAAACTTCACACAACTCATCGAAAGAGGAGTTTGTTGTGAGCAGAACTTAGTCAAACGAGGAATCCTTGCTAATCCCACACAAACGAATACAAAAAAAAATGCAATGGACAAAGCTAAGTGGTGGAACAAAAACAAAAATGTCACCAGCAATGGTGTCATTGATGTGAAGACAGTCAACTATGCACAACCCAAGGTGTCACTGTAAGGTGCACCTGTGGCCAACCAAAAACCCATAGGACCCACTCAACAAGCATACAACCAAAACCAACCTCCTCCTGTACAAGTCGTGGCTGTGTCAAATAGTCAACAACAGAATCAACACAGACCACAGTTTCAATTCCAGCAATTAGATTTCACACCATTGGGAGAGCTGATAGAATCATCTTACGCTAGTTGATACAATCAAACACTATCACTCTCTCAGAAATTAGGGACTTTGAACAAGATGAAAACAAACTGAGGTGCTATAATGACAAATATTTCTATGAGTTTCATCAAGTTAAAGGGCACAAAATGACTAACTGTTACCGATTGAAACACACTATCCAAGATTTGATTGACATAGGGGTCATCGATGTGACGAATACCCAAACCAAAGGCACAACTGATCACACTATTTTCAATGATACCTTTCATGATTACAACAAGGGAAAAAACTTTGGGTCTAGTGGACAAGCAAAACAAGTTAACTATATGTATGCCAACAATGATAATGTTATCAATTGCCTCAATCCTTCAGATAGCCATGTGGCTACAATCACTATCAAAGACCAAGGTAACAATTGTGCTATAACAACTTGTCATGCCAGAGTCATCTTGGAAGGATTACCATCCTCACCTACTATATCTGCCAATCCTAAAGAAAACTCAGATTCGTAGACAAGCATAGTGGACCAACTAAAGTGCACACCTACCTAGATCTCCATGTTTGACCTATTGCGAATATCTCTGCAGCATAAACTGGCTTTTGGCCAAGCCCTTCAGAATGCAACTGTCCCAAGGGACATAACACCCGAGAGCTTCCAAATGATGGTCAGCCATATAGCTGCTAACAAACATGCCACATTCACAGATCATGATGTACCACCGCATAAACCCCTACATAATGATCCCTTGTAGTTATTTGTCCAGGTCCACAAAAGTGCTATCCGTAGGGTCCTTGTTGATGGTGGAGCTGGGTTAAACATCTATACTCTAAAGTTAATCAAGCAACTGGGCTATTCAAAATCAAGCATTGATGTCACAAGGAGGATAAATATCAGAGCTTATGATCAAGGGGAAAGGTCCTCTTAAGGTATTATCATTCTACCTATTCATATTGGTCCTGTGGTAAAAAACACTCCCTTCCAAATCTTAGACCTTGAGTTGGGATACAACATGATACTAGGGAGACCTTGGATACATGAAATGCAAGTTGTACCTTTGACATACCATCAATGCATCAAGTTCCCACACCAGGGAGAGGAGATCATCATAGAGGGAGATCCCAATCCTTTCCAATATTGTAATGCGGTCCAAATCAGCACTGATAACCAGGTACCATTAAACCAAGATACAAGCATCCCATCCTCTTCAGATTCGAATCCCAAGGATGTCACACGGATAGCAAGAAAGATAGTCATTAACCATGATGTAATTATTCCCTCCTCTTCAGATTCAAATCTTAAAGATATCACACAGAAAGCAGGCAAGATATCCATCACGGACAAGGGTTGTGGTGAATACAGATATGAAGAGACTTTTACCATCACGAACATGCCTCAAAGCCCAAGAACTCATGGCATGCTGCAACCTGTTATTGCAAAAGAAACTCCACAGCCTATTCTATTCAGATGTCCACCCACAACCTTTGTCTGATGGGGAGACATAGCGGAAGAAAATCCTTTTGAACAAGACATCAATACCTAGTTATACCAAGATCCCCCTGAGACAATCCAACCACCACTACCCCTGTCAAACTATGGTAATGGTTACACAATGATACAAAGATTTGGGTATGTTGGTACAACTGGGATGGGGGAAAGACAACAAGGCATATTTGAATTGCCTCTCCCACCAACCCAGAGAAACACAAGAGGGTTGGGCTATGGACAACAAAGCACCAGTCCTCTAATCCAAGACATTCAAGTTAATCAGGAACAAATAGCAAAGATGCACCTGGGGAACAACACAGAACATGTCTTAATAAGTAACATATTAGCACATTTGTTGCCCGCCAAAGAGGGAACCACACAAACCTGAATAGACCTCCACATAGCAATCGATGATAACCAAGGAAGTGAGACATCTGACAAGCGTTCTATTGAGACTGACTCCCACGAGTATGAATGGAGATCCCTTCACAAATATGAACCGTCGATCCCAAATTATTCCCCTTGGACAAACATTATCATAAATATAGCAGACCTATTTGACCAACTGACCATTACCAAACAACCCTGCATAGACAAGCATGTCATTTATCAGACCTCAAGTTGTGCGTCGACATCACAGTCCAATTTTGTAGGAACTATTTCTGTAGTCCCTTTTAGTCAATTGGAACCAAACAACCGTGAAAGTATCTATCTTGTACACCCTGAGCTCATACAGTGGGATCAACAAGGACCACCTGATTTAGATGTCTTCAAAAATGATGAGGCTATAGCTCATTTCATGGGACTTAGGGAAGGCATTCCATTAGGAGACCACAAGGCAAGCTTCTCCATTAACCTCGACAGAGTGGCATATTTCGGGGAGGAGACTCCTCTTTCTAGTCCATAAAAGAACAAAAGAACAAAAGAATAATTAAAAGCTAAAAGAGATGTACCTTCTAGAGAAAACCTCAGTGAGGCGCCAGAAGATGGAAAGAAGGAACTCCTCCCCTTGACATAGGAGAAATCAACATTATTTGTAGAAGAAACAGAGGAAGTCAATTTGGGAGATGACAAGAACCCAAAGAACATATACTTGGAAAAATCAAGTTCACCCCTAAGGAGAGAGAACAATTCATCAGTTTCTTCAAGGCAAGGATGATCAATTTTGCATGGTCCTACTCGGATATGCCAGTGTTAGATCTAGAGCTAGTACTACACCATCTCCCGTTGCTACCCAACGCAAAACCTATCAAGAAGAAGCTGAGAAAGATGCATCCCCATGTTACATTGCTAGTCAAGGTTGAGTTGAAAAATCTCCCAGATGCTAAGTTCATAAGACCTATACCATATGCAGACTGGATATCTAACTTGGTACAAGTTACAAAGCACAGTGGTTAGATACGAATTTGCACAGACTTCAGGGATCTCAACATAGCTTGTCCCAAGGATGAATTTCCTTTACCAAACATTGATATGATAGTAGATCTAACAGATGGACATCAAATTCTATCACTCATGGATGGCTTTTCAGGATATAATCAAATAAAAATCGCACTAGAGGATCAACACAAAATAGCTTTCAGATGTCGTTGGGGGACATACTATTGGAATGTCATGCCGTTTGGTCTAAAGAATGCAGGCAACATATCAAAGGGCTATGAAAACTATATTTCATGATCTCATCCACAAAACAATGGAAGACTATGTGGACAACATACTAGCCAAGTCAATACTTTGAAAGGATTGTCTACAAGTTTTGGGACCAATCTTTGATAGAATGCAGGAATTCAAGGTTTGTCTAAACCCAAAGAAATGTGCAATCGGTGTCACAACGGGAAAGTTACTAGGTTTCATAGTGTCACATAGAGGAATCGAAGTGGACCCAACAAAAGTCAAAGCAATATTGGACATGCCTCCACCATCAAACCTGAGACAACTAAGAGGGTTACAAGGAAGGCTCCAATCAACCAGGCGCTTCATAGCTCAGCTAGCAAATAAGTGCCACCCATTCCAACATCTATTGCACAAAGACATCAAATTTATATGGACAGAGCAATGCAAACATGCATTTCAAACATTCAAGGACTACCTTCTCAAGTCTCCTATATTGGGACCACCAGTCCAAGGTAGACCATTGCTTCTATATATCTCAGTGATGGAGTCTACGTTAGGTGTACTCTTGGCACAACATGATGACGCATGTAAGGAGAGGGCCATCTACTATCTAAGTAGGACATTGGTTGGATATGAACTAAACTATATGCCAATTGAAAAGTTATGCCTTGCAGTTGTTTTTGCTTCCCAGAAGCTAAGACATTATAGGTTGAGTCACCAAACAAAGTTGATCGCACATATCGATCCTTTAAAGTACCTCCTAAGCAAAGCAGTGCTCACTAGACGACTGGCAAAGTGGGTAATGATTTTGAGTGGGTTTGACATTGAATATGTAGATAGGAAGGCCATCAAAGGACAAGTGATTGCAGATCAACTACCAGAGGCACCCATTCAAGACCATCAGCCTATTATTTCCGACTTTCCTAACGAATCTATCATCACACTTCAACCAACGATTGAGGTATGACAACTATACTTTGATGGATCATGTATGAACCATGGTGCAGGGTCAGGGATAGTGCTTATCACTCCAGATCATGATACAATTCCAAAGTCTTTCAGACTTAAGTTCCCATGCACTAACAACATAGCTGAATATGAAGCACTGGTCATCGGTCTAAAGATAGCAATTCAATGGAGAATCAAAAACCTTAAAGTCTTTCACAATTTGCAGTTGATCATCAGTCAAGTCAACAATGATTATATGACCAAAGATGAGAAGCTCATGCCATATAGATCACAGATGGGAAAAATACGCACCAAGTCCCATTACATCTTCTTCGAGAAAGTCCCACGAGCATAGAACAAAGTTGCAGATGCGATGGCTACCATAGCATCATTGATAGATATGCCAGGTAACGAAACAAAACTCTAGTTTCTAGTGAAGCAAATCTTGGTGCCATCACATCAGGCATCTATCACAGAATCAACATGTGTCCTTGTTGGTCCTGAATCCCCATGGTACCAAGACGTCTATAAGTATCTCCAAAACAATGTCTTACCTCCCAAATTTTCTAGGAACCAGAGAAAGTCCCTCATCTGCCAAGACTCTAGATATACCATCCTCTCAACTACTTTTTACAGATGAAGTCTAGATGGAACTCTTCTACAATGTCTCACTTCCATAGAATCACAAAAATCTTTGTACGAGGTACATGAAGGAATTTGTGGAACCCATGGAGGTGGAAACATCTTAGCTAAGAAGATCACCTACATGGGATACTATTGGCCCACAATAGAGACAGATGGACACAAACATGTTCAAATGTCTAGACAGTGTTATATTTATGGAGACATCATCCATGCACCAGCCCAGGAACTAAATCCTATCACATCACCATTGCCATTTTCAATGTGGGGATTTGACCTAGTGGGCAAAATTACACCTTCTTTAGAAAATGGACACAAATACATCATAGATGAAAAATAGTACTTCACCAAGTGGGTTGAAGCAATTCCCCTCACTTACATCACTGGAAAGAAAACAACAATGTTCATACTTAACCACATTATCTATCAATACGAGATCCATCAAACAATCCTGACAGATCATGGTACACCTTTCCAGAACAAGGATGTTGAAGAGCTATGCGAACAATTCCATATCAAACAAGGGTTGTCCTCACTTTACTACCCCCAAGGGAATGGCCAAGACGAAGCTACAAACAAGACAATCTTGAAAATCTTGAAGAAAATAGTGAACAAATCAGGGCGAGACTAGCATTTACAGCGTAGTCCAACATTATGGGCATACAAAACTAGTGTGAGAACACCTACAGGAGCCACTCCTTTTTCCCTAGTCTATGGATCACAAGTGGTATTACCGCTCGAAGTGGAAATCCCATCCCTAAGGATATCATTGAAGAACCTAGTTTTAGATGAAGGCTATAGAGTAGCAAGGCTCAGTGAACTAGAGTTACTAGATGAAAGAAGATAGCATGCCTTCGACCACTTACAAGGCTATCAGAATCGCCTTAGAAGGAACTATCATAACAAGGTGAAGCCACAAATATTTGAGGTAGGAGACCTTGTCCTCATGGAAAATCAAAAGAATCAAGTAGAGCGAGTCAAACCCAGAAAGTTTGAGCCTAACTAGCTAGGACCATTTGTCATTATCAGCTCTACTCAGAGTGGAGCATTCATACTAGCAACACCAGAAGGATATCAACTCCCCAGATACATCAATAGCATGCACCTTAAAAATTTTTACCCTTGAGGTCTCTATGGTCAAGGCACCTATCTATATATTTAGAAAATACCAAAAAAAAAAAAAATTACAAAATCTTACCTTGGTGAAAACCTGGCAAACAAGCGCCTTGGCAACAACAAAAAAATCAAAAAATAAAAAAAGTAAAGAGAAAAAAAATCGCTCTCTCAGTGAAAACCTAGCAAATAGGCACTATTGAGTACGTACCTTAGTGAAAACCTGGCAAATAGGTGCCAAGTGTTCAAATCCATCTTCACCATCAATGAACTTCAAAAGCTTGAGCAGATTTCAAAATGCAAGGCTGACTACCCAAGCTAGATCCAGAAGCACAATCCCCTCTGAGCACCAAGCACTTACCCATGGTTAATACTTGTCCACCAGACTAGGGGGAGATTATAAAATATCCTTAAAAAATCCTAAAAAGATCAAATATCAAGAGAAAATCAATCTTCATCAAAAACATTCAAAAAATTGCAAAATCCCAAGCAATAAAAACAACTCGGTTATCACGAGAGAAAAGGGTGATCACGCCTAGTCAATCAATGTCACAATCACGAGCTTTGTGAATTAGCACTGGGCTCATCTGACATAGCTTTATCAAAATATCAATTCAAACAACAAGCAACTGGCAACCAAGTCATCTATCAATTGTCACAATCATGAGCTTTGCCAATTAGCATTAGGCCCATCTGACATAGCTTGATCAGCTGCCAAGTCGATCAAATCAATCTATCAATTGTCACAATCATGAGCTTTGCAAACCAACATTGGGCCCATCTGACACAGCTTGATCAGCTACCAACATGATCAAAGAAATCAATCAATCAATCACATAAATCATCTTACATAGTGATGGATACACTCAAACCAGGCATTTCAGTCTTATATGAGTAATCTATTACTAAAACTAGACACACTCAAGCAATCAAGCCAATCAAGCCTATCAAAAGAGTCAAACCAATCAAGAGAATCCAACTGCATCGAGGAACCATCTAAAAAAGGTGACTAGGTCAGTCAAGTCAGTCAGATGTCATTCTATATTTTGCGGTTATGTTCTTATGCTACTCCAGGATCCACCATGTGAGGAGAGTAGCTATGATAGATCATGACTTATTTACTTTGATTAATTTATGTTGAATGTTCACTTCAATTTTAGGGCCATGATGATTTAGGATAAATGCGGTAGGTGCTATCACTTATCTGGCAGCCGCATAGTTCCACGATTTGAGCTTAACCCTAGGAAAGAATTGGACATTCCTTCTCTTTTATTTTGCTTGTTTGGTTTATAGAATCAAGAGCTCGCAGCACTATTCAGATGGACTCTGAGTGCTTTGAAGTTCTATCTTGGTTTCTATGGTCTTTCCCTTTATGTTACAAACAAGAGGTCACGATGCTATCCAGATGGACTCTAGGGGCATAGGAGTTCTATCTTGTTTGCTTGGCTTTCTCTTTTGGAAATCAAGAGCTCACAGTGTTATCCAGATGGACTTTGGGTGCATAGGAGTTCTATCTTGGTTTCTTTGTTTTAGATAAATTTAGAGGACAAGCGGTATCCAGATGGTCAATATCTGGGTGCTTTTGGCTCTCTTTATTTTCAAGCAGGGAACATAATTGAACCCAGATGGTCAATATTTGGGTGCACTGTGCTTCTTTTTCTATTCAAATCTCTCTACTCTTTCTGCTATCAAGAGGTCGTAGCGGTATCCAGGTGGTATGTGATCTGGATCATTCGACGCTCTTTCAGAATATCAGAAAAAAAAAAAAAGATGCAATGATGACAATTATTGGAAACAAGGGCAGGGACTTAAGACATTCACACTTTCTATCAGATCATATCTATCCAAAAAATGCAAAAAAAACACATTTCTATTATTCCATTTAATTAGATCAATCTCAGAGCACACCTATCCAAACTAACTTCTTTCTAACTAACACATGCATTACTCAGATATTTTGTGCATAGTAGATTGCATTCATTCCATTAAGTACATCAGGAAAGAAAAAAACCATGGTAGTTGCATACATGATAAATCATAAAATCACACGCATCCATAAGCATCTCATATAAACATGCATTTCATTTCCACCATCCTGCATGAACATGTCAGTATCATAGGAAATGTAAATCATCCATATACGAGTCTACAAAATAGAATCATATTGCATATACATCTCATCATCTAAACCACCAAATCATGTAGAATCATACATATAGAAAAGTAAACCAATGCAAATCATATCAAATACACTAGGTGCATCTCATATAAATCAAACTAGCTAAGTACAATGAATGGTCGCAAGTCTGATCAAAGAAGGCAATCAACATATATGTCAATAAATATCAGTGTGTCGGGATACAAAAATGGTACTACTTAGAGCATATAGAAATGACAACACTACAAAAATGGTACATGATACATGACTAGGGTCAACATGAGCTACCCCCACACTCGCCAGGAGGTGGACAAGGGGTTGGCATGTCAGAATCTATCCAGTGGGATGAACTAGGAGCTCTAACACCACTTCTTTGTGATTGTTGGGTCTGGCTAGATCTCTGGGAAGCGGTATAGTTGGGCACCCTCTATGTTGCAGAAACTGCACGCCCTCATAATGACGCCTCCAATAATTGATATCTCTCTGAGCATCACACCTAGATCTATAATAACTGTCAAGAACCTCACGGTGTGAGATGTCCTATACATTGTCAATAAAGGAGTGAACCTCAGCTCGGGCCTGTCGCTCTCTAGAATCGACAGTTGTAACCCAGGCCTCCAAAGTAGGCACAAGCATAAGATAAGGAAAGCCTAGCTTGAAGGTCCTAAACCTGCTGAGTGAGGCACTCCACCTCTGAAGGATCATCATCCATACCACCCATAGCTATGTCCATGTCCCCCTCCTCCGCCCTGTCTTCCAAACCCTCACCTGCTCTCCTCCTAACAACCCAGGAATCATTAGCACTCTCTGAGCTCTCCCTTGTACTACTGCCAGTGATGCCACTATCACTAGAAGAACCAGTCTCTACACTCTGCTCATCTAGAGCCTCCATGTCTATATCAGAAATCTCAATATCAACATCCTCAATAACCACTCTCTCCTCCTCTCTAGGATCCAAAATAACAGCTATCTGCCTGCGTACTCTCCGCACCAACTGGGGTGCCTCCTCCTCCATGTCCTCATCATCCTCCAAAATAGCACCAAAACCAACTCGAGGAGCACTAGTCTGACCACCACTCCGGCCACCTCTAGTCCTAACCCCACCACTAGCACCCCCGGGACCAGGATCATCATCTCCCCTACCCCGTCCTCTGTCTCTCCCACCGTCCCTCCCTCCCCNTACCTCCCCTGCCACCACCTCTCCCTCCATCACGGCCTCCACTACCACGTCGTACCCATCGGGCACTCCTCATAGTAGTCCTGGCAACAAGACGAGACACATTTGTAAGTGCAACTGGCCGATGCTGCAACCAATGGGCATCATACTAGGGTGTAGTGCTTGCAAAAGACAAATTCAAATAATAGTACCAACATAGATAAAGACATGAGTATCAAAAAAAGATAGGAGGAGGTATCAGAGAGTAGAAAGGAAGTACATAAACAATCAGAAACAAGACAAACCTGCGTTTACAGTGGTAGAGTGCCAGGTCCATGCCACAAGAAGTAAACCTACAAACTTAATGCGGGCAGCATCAAGTGATACTACACCACCCTGTACGCCAGAGTCCCTCAACCTTCGAGCAAAGTATGCATAAGAATAAGACACATCCTGGTGCTCCCCGAACTGGTGCAACACCCTGTCAGTGTTGTGAAAGTCTATCATATGAATATGATCGGTAACACGACCAATCAAGTATCTCTGCTGATGACAGAATGGGAGATGGATGTCCTCCCCATCCCAGATTGGACAATCTCTATACAGCCTCCAAATAAAATAAGGAATCATATCTAACAACTGTTGCCAGTATGTCAAGTGACCCATATGCATCTGAACAATGGCTCCATCATACATGAAGACATACAGCCTATCAGCTGGAAGAGCACAGGCACCAACAGGATGACATACGACAATATGCTCCCATGCCCAGATTTGTAGGAGGGTCGTACCACAGCCGAGTGACTTACCATCAAGGTAAGCCACATATAACATATAAAAATGCACGTGGGCCAACATGCATGGACCCCAAGAAAATATGGTACAGTCCCTGACCATACTCTACAATACAGTACCGAAGTCGACAGAAAAACCATGCTATCGGCGATTGGGGCATAGAATGCCACATATCAAACTACCTAGTAAAGTGGACAATCTGTCAAGGCCCAACCCGAATCTAGACCATGGAATGTCATAATTTCCAACAAGCCGAAGATGATGTCGGGGCAATCCAGCAAGCTCAGTAAGTGAAACAACACCAGTGCGGGTGGAATACTCTACAAGCTCGCCCTGGATAAGGAGTTAGAGGATGTGATACACATCCTCCAAAGTGATAGTACACTCACCGGTCGATAACCAGAAAGTGCAAGTCTTAGAATGCCACCGCTCTACAAGAGTAGAGATCAGACCCCTATTGGTCATGATCTCGGGCATATAGCAAAGCCAGTACAAACCAAGATCTCAAAGAACTGACCTCTCATCCTCAGTTAGCTAGAATTGGTACACAAGACCCGCTGACCTAGAATCTTGACAGCGCAGAATCCACCCAGTCAACTACACCCAGAAATAAACTAGAAAAATATTAGTTTTAGTCATTAAGGCAACTAACAAAAGAAAAAAAAAAACCAGATATCAAACAAGGACATCAGGCAAATAGTGCTAAAAAATTGATTGCGGTAATAAAGCAATGCAACTGCGGTACTTTTAGGCGATTGCGAAACACAAATGGCAAGTGTGGCATACAAAATTCAATTGTAGCATTTAACATATACAAGTGCGGTGCACTTATCAATTGTGGTTTCCAACTGGCAATTTTGGGAAAACTGCAACCGATTGCGGCACACATTGCATTTTTCCAAAAAAGTATATTTTTTAAAAGCAATAAATGAATGCATTAATGACATGCAAAGTGATAAAACTCACTGGACGTCCAGAGCCAACTAGTCTGTGGTAGGTCCAGACTTGGTCAGATATGTGAGTGATGCCAGGGAGGCCAGCCATCGCTAGAAAACAAGAGAAAACAAGGTAGAAAACAGATAGCAGACTCACCAAGAAATCGAGAGCTCCAAGATCGCAATGTAGCAAATGAATGGCTCTTTCTGCTATTTATAGGGGTTCCAAAAAACCCTAATTTCACTAGGAGTTCCAAAATTTCTTCCGGGTCCCCAGAAACTTCGACAGTCAATAACAGGGGCATATTAAAGCATTTTTCAAATCCGTCAGCTACCCAATTTCAGAAATTGCAGTTTCAAGAAATCAACCAAATTTTTTGAGGGGGCATAAATACACCTACTACTGCCGAGGCAAGCTGGGGCAAAGTCAAAGAATCTTTGACACACTGCGACAAGTCACGTCGCATCAAAGAGGGGCAAATGTAGACACCCTAAAATGGACAGGCTTGCGACTTTACATTAAAAATACTAATTTTCATCTATTAATTAATGGTTTTTTAATCGTTAATTAATCATCTATTTTCCTCTAAATTCATTCCCTAAATCACCTAATCAAATTTCCAAAATTAATTAAATAATTAATTTTATTTAATTAATTAACCTTGATTGATTAATTACCATTAATTGATTAATTAAATTCAATTTCCTATATTTTAAATTCAAATATTTAAACTTATTAATTAAATTCTTCCAATTAAATTAATTTAATTTCATCAAATAAAGAAATTCTTAATCAAAAATAATTCAATTATCTCACATGTTGAAAAAATTAATTAAATAAATGAATTAGATATTCATTTATCTTTAAAGAGATAACTCCAATCAGATCACATGGGTTACTCCACCCATCTCTCCAGTCCACATGGGTAACTTCACCCACCTCTTCAGTTCAAAAAGGTAACTCACTATTAGCTCTTCAGTCAACCAAACTCT
>MU225293.1:62268-104968 GCA_018584345.1 Thuja plicata | reverse complement strand
TATATATATATATATATACATACATATACACATGTGTGTGTATATATATACACGTGTATATGTATACACATATACACACATGTGTGTATATATACACACATATACACACCGTATTAAAAAAATAAAGAAATAAACAATTAAAATTTCTTATGCATCTTCTCAGTCATCTTCCTGATGAACCAAACAGATCGAGCCCATATTCTAGAATTCATTTTCAGAATAGCAGAATTCCAGAATTCAGTTGAATTCCAGAATTGACTATTCGAACATACACAAATTCCACGAAACAAACGGGCTATGGAAGTCAAACTATGACATGGGCATATTTCTTCTGTGCTACTTTGTAGTCATAAAATAATCAATAAAATAGGATTAGGTATGGTTTGAGCGTTGGGCTTACCAGTATAAAGAACTATTGATCTTGTCCTATCTTTAAAACTCAACCTTTTGGTCCCAAAATTTACAAACCAGCCAAAAAGTTGGGTGTCGCTATTACATGGTTAGAATTTGAGGGCAATTTTTTCGTTACATTTACCTATTTATCATTGTTCAGAAAGGCTGTAAGATTGAATAGATCTACTTAAATTCCTCCCAAATCATTCTCCACAACTAGCATCCAGAAGATGAATAGTAGTCAGAACTTCAACTGTAGTATTGAAACAGGGCCAATCTATTCTTATAAAGCAGAGACAAAGGTTTGCAATTATGACAATGCTAAAGTTTTATTCTCTAGGAAGTCTCTTTTCGCCTTTGTATCTCATCTATGAATTATCGCTGAAGGCCTATTTGCTTAGTTTGCAGAGGAGTTTTAATTTTCAGTAATTAGATTTACGGTCAAGGTTAATAGAAACCATGATCAAATTTTATTTTAAGGGTCACAATCACAAAAAAACAGCCCACGCAGAACACCGTTGTCATTGATAATCATACTTTTGAATCTTCCTCTTTTTCTCCGACAGATTCGACAGCTTTACCCGTGGAGTTTAGGAAAGATTACCCAGATTCTCAATTAGTAGATACCAATGTAAAATACAATGCGACTGAGCTACAAGATTCAACTGTTTTAGAGGATGGCTATAAATTTCACAGAGCTGAAGATCAGTTCTTTAGCAATACAGAAATTATTGAACCATGCGTTATAGAGATCAATATGGAAGAAGACATTTTTCTACCCCTAACTCGGTTTGAGCAAAGTATTAGAACCACAGATTTGTTTCCAGATTCATTTATTTTATCCTGGACATTTTTAATAGAATCAATATTAGACATGCGCAGGATCTGAATCAGAACAGTTCAACAAGTAAGTTTATGATAATCTCATGGTTGTCATTGTGTGGCATCTGTTGATTTAAATCATTTGTACCCGTGATTTAAGTTGATTTAAATCATTCAATGATATAATACTCAGATCTTCCGTATAAAGAGAGAGAGCACATCAAGGCTAAATCATTTCTCTTTAAAAGTTGAGAATCTAGGCAAGGTCAAGCCAGTAGTTCAAAGACATATTCCGCCTGTTTTAGTAGTGGTTCCTACACACTTGCCCAAAAAAAAGTTGAACAATGTAACTATTGCAATCAAATTTCAATGCTCGCACCAATACTCATCTTATTTTCAAGCAAAATCTGTCGGTCCATGGATGACAAATCATACTTACTTTGACCAACGCAAAGTTCTTCTTAACCAGTATTATATTAATTAAATTCCTTAAAAGATAGGTTGTTGGCATTATCACAAATAATTTTTAAAATAGTTTAGTACCATAAATAATGATTTTATGGTCGTACATTTGGTTCTTAAAACAAATAATCAACGCAGTCAGTTATGAATATTGATTTTATGATTATTTTTAATTATTATATATTAAAAAATGTATGATTAATGTGTTAAATATACTAGATTACAATAATAAAGATTCAATATATAGAAAGAAGATAATTATACATGACATTTTAAATTCTTTTACCTTTATCAATGTAGTTAGATTGTTGATTTTAGATTGTTCAATGTATAAGAATAATTTTACATAAGAATTTTTTTTATCTCATCTCTAAATATTTTCTTTATGTATTTGTTTGATTTTGTAGCTTTTTTAATAGTATTATTGTTGTTATACTCAAGCAATAGATGGAGAGTCCAAAGAAGGATACCTCAGTTATGCATCTTTGACTTAACACAATAGAAATAGGCATGAAGGAGAAAAGGAACTTTTTATTGTTTCAATATCATAAAATGATTACAATGGCTCACTAGCCTACCACATTTAGATTATAGATTGACTCATAGGTAATCACATAGTTATTACAAACTTATATATAGAGATAAAACTGTAAAGGACTAGTATGACACTATCACTCTATTTGTCTCCCTATTTTGTCAATGTCACTAACGCATCCCAAATGAACTCAAGATGTGTATTTACATCAGTTTCAAGATTGAAGAAATGATTCAAATTGGCCAAAAGACACTCTAAATGTCAATATCTTATGAAATGTGTAGGTCAATCAAAATCTATACAAGAAGCAATATTTATTGAATAATAATAATGTGGTTCTAACTAGAGTTCTCTCTAGTTCCATACAATCTCATGATATATTGGATCGACTACAAACCTTCTCCAATAAACCTTCTCCAATAAACAAGGATAATAAAATTGTTTGAAAGCCACTAAATGCATGTTATAGAAACATGCATTAAATTGAGTGTAATTTATGGTGTTGAAATTTTAGAGGGTATGTCGCATTTCTCACATTACAATTATATAAACCTAAATACTTATGTTCAACACGTGGAAAAATATCAAGCAATAAAAACACTGTAAAAGTAGATAGTCTTTGTATCAATGTTCTTTTAAAAATAAATAAATAAATTTAGTAACATAAAAAAATAATCCCAAAAAATATGTGCCTAAATTTATTCATCTTCTAGATTAAAAGATTTAAAAAAAATAAAAATATAGAACAAAAAAAAATATATGACATACTTACCAATTAAAAGATACTAATGAGAAAACATTACTAATTAAAAGACACTCTATATCAAAAACTTTATTTTAAAAATATTTAAATTAAAGATAGAATTATTCCTTAAAAAATATAGTTGGAGTGTCATATAAATACTACAAACTTTTAGTTTAAAACATGTTTTAAATTTTTATTGTTCACTTGTTTAGACTATTTTTTAAAATTATTGTGATGCTAGTGTAACACGCCCTCTGATGCCATGTGGTATGAAGGAGACTAGAACCTCTTCATACAACTTGAAGCTCTCGCTAATTAAGCTAGTCTCCCCACCGTTATCGTTCACTTATTATAATTGAGAGAAATTAATAGATTTTTCAAGTTCTAACTTGCATAGTCCACTTCAACACAAAATGACAGAAAATGTTATGTTGTCTCCCATAAATATATTCCTAGTTGTAGGTGATCAAAGTGTAACTATCTAAATCAATGGAACTATTGCACACATTCAATTCTTTATATTCTTTCTTATTACTTCTCCAATCACAATTATTGATTTCATTATGTCTAACTATGCATGACGCTTCATCTTGTTCATCAAACATTCACACCCATGAATAATATTAATCGCATGTATGTCACCTAGTGACTTTAGTAATGACATAAATGGATGTATTACATCCATATAATGAAA
Source organism: Thuja plicata (assembly GCA_018584345.1). NCBI lineage: Eukaryota > Viridiplantae > Streptophyta > Pinopsida > Cupressales > Cupressaceae > Thuja > Thuja plicata. The sequence goes on along the minus strand of MU225293.1, from coordinate 101,317 downwards.
TCCTAATTGTTAAAGAGTACATTGATAGGATAGATGGAAGTGTATGGTTTATATTTCTCACATTAAGAAGGTTCTTGAATGGTAGACAATATGTAGTCTTAGGAAAACTATTTAAGTTTAGTTTCCCCTTTCCAGTCATAGGAATATTAATTCTTACCTACAATCTTTATAAACATGCTTTCAATCCTATTAGTTTTTATTCCAATAGAAGTAAACATGTTTTCTTGAATATTTATCTTCAATTTTATGATTGGTTTAGCATAATTTCTTATGATTTTGAATAATCTATAAGCAATGTCATTTCATTGAAAACAATCACCTAAACCTACTAGTATCTAGGCTATTAGTTTTAAAACTTTATTTTAAGTTTCATACAAAAATACACAAAATAAAAGAACGAAGATCTTCTAAGTTACCAAACACACAACATTATAAGCTAATTTAGCAGATGACAGTGACCAATAAATATGTCTTCCGATTTTTGGTGAATGATTAATGAATCATTGGAGGCAAAGTACAAAAAATATTAAATGGTTCTAAAAATATCATGGCTCCATTTGAATGAATGCCTTGATACAAAAAACCACTAATTCCAAAACATCAAATCCATTCAATGTATATTCCAACTTGACCATACAATTATTTGAAGGTAATATCAATGTAAAATATGCTCGCAAGCTCAATATCACATAATGTTAATTTAAAGTATTATTTAATTCCATAAATGTTTTAGAAACTAGATTAAAAACTATGGAGGAATTATGCAAGGGGATGTTAATGCCTTTTGCACCTAACCTAGTAGTGTTATTGATGCACCCTATGAGTCACATCAGGTGTTGATCCAATTTTTTTTTCTTTTTATTACTTAGTTGACACTATTATGTCTAAGAAGATGTAGGAGGATCATGTGAAACACATCTCACACAACCTAAACACTTTATTCCAAAATTAATAGGCGTACCTACAAAAACATGCAAATCTACTATCTATCATGCATCATTAATGATGTGTAAGTATCCATGAAGTTATATCTAGGAAATTGAGATGATAAAAAATTGTTATTTTTCTCATTATTACCAATTTATATATTTCTTCAACTCACAATCTTGTACCTTGGATTTGTCCTTAGATTCATGCACATTTCTTACCCTCTAGGTCAAATTATATATCTCAGGGTGGATGTATTTTGAGGCATTACATACCATGTATTATAAAATTAAATTAGATTTGAAACTCATGTTTCTAGTAGTTCTTTGTAACAATTTTTTTAGGAGAATGATTAAGTTTGATGTCAAAACTAGGAGTTAATTTATTAGCACAAGGTCAAACCTAGCCCTTAAAGTGGTAGTATCATAATCTTTACACTAAATAATGATAACACATGATATATTAGCATTGAATAGTGCTTGCTTAATAAGATCAAAATGAAAAAAAGATTACATTCATTTGTTGAATCATGATGAATAATAATGTTATGTTCCAACCATACACCTAAATAGAAATAAATAAATTGTCAATCTAAAAATACTTAAGAATCAAAAGAGAAGTAGTTGAAGGGATGAATGTGTGAACAAATAATTGATGACTTTTTTCATAAAATATATATCTAACAAAATAGAAGTGGATTTAAATTGAATCAAATCTTTAAAAATTGAACAAAAAAATTTAGATTTGGAAAAATAGAAACTTTTTGTGGTCATTTGTCCAAATAGATGTATTAGAAAATTTGTATAATATTTAGTCATATTAAAATTTTAATATTGTGAATAAAGGTCAATTTTTGTCACAACCATTTTATTTCTCATATAGTAAATTGATGGTCAACCACTAGGTTTGGTCGTAGCTGCCATGTCACCATTTACACATTTTGACATTTTCTCTCATTTAAAATAACCACCAATCGAGCCTTAAAGTGATTGCATGTGGATAGTTTCAAGAGGAAGGTGGCTATTATGTGGGAGAAATCAATGAATGAAGGATAACATGAAGAAGAGAATGAAGTGTAAAGAGGAAATCAAGCCAGCAGTTTCAGAAAAAGGATGAAGCCACATGTAATGGGAAGGGGAGGAGGAGCAGATGAGGGGGGAAGGTGCAACCCAATTCTTTTTTTTTTGCAGTAGAGGGTGGAAAATCCTTAGAAACCCACCACGATCTCACTTTTCTTGAGGTCGATGATCCCATCTTCAACCAAATAAATTTTGGATAACAGGGTGACTATACGAGGAATCTCGGATGAGGAAGCTCTTCTCTAAACTTTCTTACAAATACACCTCACACTCCTTGCCTATTCCACGCATCTCCTCAATTATTCCTTCAACGGTGGGACAATGGAGCTGCAGGACAACCTATTTGAGGGCATTTCTATGGAACATCATCAAACCAAGGAGAACTCTCCACCATTGTTATCAGGCAAATCTATAATTCAGTTATCCAATATTCATTTTTTCCAAGAGGCACCCTCTGCAAGATATTTCTACTGGAATTCTATTGGTACCAATACCCAATCTATTCATAATGGAAGGAGAATGATCTCTACAAAGGAGACAAGGGTGCCGGTAGAACCGATAGCAAGCGTTCAGAGCAGGAAGAGGAATTAGTTGCAGAGGTTTGGGAGGCTAGATATTTCACCTTACACCGTGGCTATACGAGCGATGTTTAGCTCTCCATCAGATACACTTTAAAGTTCAATCCTCTTCACTAACTTGATTTGGAAAGCCAACTTAATGGGTGGTTGTTCATTAGATAACATGTATTTTTTTGTGTTTCTTTTTTTTTGCAGTAAACGTTCTCTTTTCAATGCGGAGATATATCTTCTAAACTATTTGGAACATGCTAAGAATCTATATATTTAAAATCTATGAAACTATTTACTCCTTGGACGTTGTCATTCCTTAGCATTACGTTGGTAGCATTAAGCTTGTTCTACCTGAGAAAACAACCTTAACATGCAGTGTAGAAACCATATGAAATTATAAATTGGGTAGAAAAAGAAGAGGTTTTTTTTTTCAGATAGTTGTAGATACAGAAGCTACAATTTTCCATACATTATTGTTGTTCTATGGTTATTTTTGTAAAACTATTTTGTTTACTCTATTATTTTCTTTCCTCTAATCGAACTTCATAGGGTTATATAAATATATCAGCCCATTTTAAAGGTAAGGAATCTTGTGAATGGAATCATCCATAGATGCTCCATCAGGATAGAATATGACACTTGAAGATCAGGAAATTTTAGAACTAAATCATGTGATTTATGGTTTTATCACTATAATTTTCTTATTAGGCACGCATTGTTTGCCAGTTATGAGACATATTTAACTCTAGTCCTTAATGACAATGGTGTCCTTATCATTTTTCTAAGTTTTACCATAGAACAATACTTCAGTTATGTTTACAGCTGCTAGTGGTATTTGAAAATAGCACGACAATAAATGGGAAACCAAATATGCTAGATTTTAACTTGATACTTTTGATGCAAACTAAGATTTATTGTCACAGTTGTAAGAAGGTGTATCAGAAAACTGATTTTGAATCATGTTTTATTGGCATTTGAGTTCTATTATTATTCCCACAATTTTCTATTCTATGACATCCTCTACAATAATGAGTAGGAGTTGAATATATTATTTTGGGAGTAAACGATTGGGTTAATAGAGATCTTTAAGGGTTTGAATTATGTTGGAATTAGAAAGCACATTTATCATTTTAGATACCCTATCTTGTAATATTTATTGGAAGAATATACTTTAAATATTAGAAAGGGGGTGCTTCTCTAAAATTTTGCTTTTAAAATAACCTTGAGAGTTGGGTAATAAGGGTGACTTGAGTTGCCATGGTTGTCTTCATAACTAAATTAGGGGTTTCTTTATGTCATGATTGAAGATACAAATGTTCACTTGGAATCATTGATTATGTGTTGGATTGCATAGAACTTTGTTCTTGAGTGCGTTTACTATTTCAGATAAAGTTTTGTTACTCCTACTATTTAAATAAAAGAGATGAAAGGGTAAAAGCACAATAATCTATCACCCTTTTATAAAGGAAAAAGCTAACAAAATCAAAGTTGTTCAACTTCAACAGTATAAAAGTGGCACTTATGTTTGGAATTTGAAGATGATGTAAACTAATAAAATATTTTAAAATGGATGAATTTTATGATTAATTTTTTTTTCGAATAAGTTTTGATATATTTTTTTAATTTTTAAAGATGATTTTTCAGCTGCAGAAACATACTGAAAATTAGGGGTCTAGTTCCCACCAAAACATTATATGTAAATAAACATTTTTCCCCCTAATTTCAAAATATGTTATAAATGACATATATAGCTAGTGCATGAAGAAATAAAAATTGGTTTGTGACCTATATTTTCTCTTTTACAGCAATTCAAATTCCAACTCACCAGAAATCGACAGTTTTCATCTCCCGCCATATTTTTCATAACAAATATATCCCAATCAAAAAAAGAAATATATATTCTTGAAGAGGACTCTCTCTTCTAGTGCACCATATGTTTTTCAAATTTATTTAATAAGTTTTACTATTTTTTTTCTTTCTTCGAATCAACATCTCCTCGACTGTTAAAATACCTACTTGCAATATTTTTTAATTATAATAGACCACGTCTAATTAGAACACTATAAAATCTATAAGAGATATTCTTGACTCTAATCTCTACAAAAGGGTATTTTTCTATTTTTTCTAAAATATCATTAAAAAGACTTAGAGTTATTGAAACGTCACTTTTCTGAAATAATTTTATTTCTACGGTAATTAGAATCAAAGTGGTATAAAACATGCATTTAATAGACATTTCCAATTGGAAAAGTTAAAGAAATTATCTAACTTGACTATAATGAATCTAGCTAGACCATATGTTTGGTTAAAATTAATTTTTAGTTAGAAATACTAAAATTCAGCTGTGCTGATAAGTTATCCTAAAAGGTGATAGATTATTGTGCTTTTACCTGAAAGTCAAATATATATGAGTAGAAATGAGAGGGAAGCATAGAATTGTGAATGTATTAGACTTATATACATGTTGTACTTGATATTCAGTTGATATATATTTATACTTCCTGAATATATTGAATTTTAATCAATACCTTGAAGTGAAAAATATATATTTACCTATTTATGCATTATTCAGTTTTCTCCATGAGCTTTTATGAAACCAAGTTATACTTACCATTTGAACTAGATAGATATTGGTGAAACTTGGAATTTGACATGATTTGAAAGTTAATGGAAGAATCTCTACTTTTGTTCTTTATGTATGTGGAATACACCCATGAAATATGTTGTACTATGCATTATGTAAGAATATTGCACAACATTATCTAAATTTGTGAAATGGAATCAATTTTATTTAGAAATACTTTTGGAAGTCCATGATGTGTTTATTGTAATTTGATTATGCATGTATCTTGTCACACAATTCCATTACTTCAGTTAGTTTCCCTCTGTTAGACAATTTATACCTAGGCTGGGTATCTTTCATGTCTTATGATGTATTCCAGGGAAGAATAACTACTTTTTGGTAGGGTGGAAACACATTCCCACAATATTCTCACCTTCATGTTTTGTGTGTAGTAGGTCTCTAGAGCTCCTGCAAGGAAGGTTTTCATCAATAGCATGTTATGGTTATTTATATCAACCATTGGTCTATTGTATTGATAATGTCTCTCTCATGATAGTTAGTCAATGACTCTTGTAAATCTATGTTTCCTTGTAAGAAAAGTTAATGGACAGTTTTGTTGTACTTTGACAATTTGGTCGAAGTCTCCCTTTTGTATTTGTTCTTTCGACAAGTTGGTTGAATTATGTTATGTCTTTACTATTCCATGTCTTATGCTGTATTGGGGTGTTTTCGATAGTTGGTCGAAACTCTTCTTTATTATTGACTCTTGTGTCACATAACTTGTTCGACATTTTTTGGTCGAACCTTGTTTTCTTTCTTTAAATTGAAGCAAAATCAATTGTTTTGTCATCTTGTGATTTCAACATTGACATAGTTGACCGACTCTTATGTCTTGTGGATCTTTCCAATGTGGCACAAGTTGGCGTGAGATCATTCCTTACATGTGGTATCAGAGCTTTGGCTTCTACTCTAGGGTCTTGAGTTCACTATGCTTAGTTGTGACCCATGGTCTCACAAACTGTTTGTCAACTAATGCTTGGACTATGAATGTAAGTGTTAGTTCCTTGCGTAGATAGTGAGTCTCCCATTTATGGTTACTTGTGATAGGATAGGAAAGGATGTCTCTTTATTTGACGTGTAGAAGTGGAAATAGTCACTTTCAGGACCTTACTTCTTTTGTGTGTGAGGCTATTTATTTGTTATTGCTTGCTCTTAAAACTTTAAAAGATGTAATATTTTTGAAATGCTTGGTAAATTGTGTACCTCAAATTGATGTGATTTCATTTCTTTATGAAATTGATTAATTTATTATGAGTGATAAAGTGGGAAATATATTGGGTGTGAGTGATGCACTTAAGTTAAATGTCTATTTCTCATGTGTGAAGCAAGAAATAAGGTGAATCTCTTGAATTGAATTATGTAGTTAATTGATGATTAACTTTTACACTAGGATATGAGTGAAATAATCCTAGCATGTTATATGTGAAAATAAATTTATTTTGAATGTTAGCAATTGTATTTGCATGTTTCATCTTGCAATTAGGATTGCATGAGACTGGGAAATGAAAAATGAAATGCTTAAAAGTTTATATGGTTTCAATAACCACTAGAACTCTTCATAAAATTTTACTTGTCCTTTACTTTCTTCGCAGCTTCCTATGGATAATTGAGCTTTGAATAAGAAATATACACTCTATCAATGGTTTCAATGGTTCCAATAATTGCGTTTGAAGATGACAAGATTCTTGGTACTTATAAAAGTGTTGAATGACCATAACTTGAATAAATTTCATTAATTTTTTACCAAACATGAACTAGGAATGCCTATTTGTCCACTTTAAAAAATAGAATGCTAAAAAATTCCATACCTTTTACCAATTTTTGGGTATTTTTATTTAGCTACTTGAATAAAGGACAAGAAAATGGAAAATACAACATCTAGAAGGATAAATTTTTGTGTAATTAAATATTCCTATTTAGACTTTACTTAAGCTTATAGTTTACATATGAGACACCTAGGAATTTGCACCTATATTTTTATATAGTGCACGGGAAATTCAACTTTAGGTGGTGATAGTTGTTAGATCACATTCGACTTTATGTGTGGGATCCACCTTTAGAAAACATGTGATTGCACCTTGTGTGGGTGATAACTTATCTTCTCTTTATCATAGCCTCTTATTGACTTGCCTATATATGCAGTCCTATTATGTACATTTTAATCATGTCTATTATTAATAATATCATTCTTTCATTCTTAATGCAATTTCCATTCCATTTTCTTGGGGAAGTTATCTTGGTCTTTTATTTGATCCTAGGGGTATTGCAGAGTCACCTAAAACTCTAACATAGTATTAGAGCTCTCAAGGCATGAATATTCCTTCTCAAGAAGTGCAATTTTGGCTTGATTTTATTATGGGTGCAAAATAAATCTATTCAAGCATCACCATTACATAGTCTATTTGGACGGAATTTTGGTACAATTTGGAGTTTTGTATTTTGCGAATTTCTATTATAGGTCAATATTGAAGGTTACTCGTGCAAATCATAGGTTGGAATTACATTAAGGAGGTCCAAGAACCTGAAGATTGACTTTTCTTTCATCCAAATCATACATCTGAGGCCAAATATAGATTCATTTAAAGTTTGGAGGTGCGACGACAATGATTCAGAAAAAAACTAATTACAGAGGTGATTTTCAAACAATGATATCTCATTCATTCATAGTCCTTCTTTCAAAAAACATTTTTTGTTTTGCGATAGAACTCAGGTGGCTTCTAATCTTTGTGCCTAAAGTTGTCTGAAAAATGATAATCCCATTTTTTGCAAATTTAAAGGCCTTGTTTGGGCTCATATGGACTCCTTTTAAGGTGCAATTTTTTTCTTCCAAAACTCCATAATTTTTTTTGTATTTTATAGTGTTTCTATAAGATTATAGTCACTATGATAAAAATTTATACTTTTAGAATTTTGCTTAGTTTTGTAATTGTAATACATAGGACTTAGTTCAGGTCTTTTGCATAGTGATCTAAGTCTATTATAGCTTAAGTTTGGGGGTGTAATCAATTTTTTATCTTAATTTATAATATTAGAAGTTTATCATAGATGTAATCATGGGATATGGAACACATGTCCAGGTTCAATAATAACTTTGACGACTTGAGTATTTATGATTCATGGGAAAAAAAATCATCACACATTGTACATGGCTTAATCTCTTGCCTCATCTTTATGGACTTGTACCTAAGCCAAAGTCATAGTAGAAGAAAATAGTTTTCGAAGATAAGAATGATCATATCAAAGGATTGAATGGTACGAATCTTAGTTTACATTTTCTCAAGATGTCTACTCCAAGATCTTGAGAATTCAATGCCCACACATAGTTTGGATAATTTTTTTGGGAGAATTTTTGAGATCCACATGTTCCTCACTTCCCAGATGATCTTGATGTAGATTGTCTCCTTCCTCTTGATGATCCAAATAATATTCTCTATGATGATGATACCTTAGATGAGATTGAATATAATGCATTACTTGACTGTAAAAATGATCTAGTGACTTTAGTTGTAGCTACCACTTCTCTAGTTAAGATAACACATTCATATCTTGTCGATGATTCTAGTCATTCATTGCAAGAGATATCTATTTTTCTTCCTGATTGGGATTCCTATTGTCTATATATTTGTTCATTATTTTTGGAGTATCACATTTCGTATTTGGTAGACATATTTGAGGGGATTTATCTTCTATTTTATGAAATCTTCATCATAGTTGGAGAACCTTCTTCATCTTCTTTGGAGATTGAAATTCATGATTCTCTTTCTTCACTTGATATGTCACATTGCTTGGTTTAGATTGATCATGATTATGTGATAGATTCTTCAAGCTTGGAGGACCCCAGACAATTTTTAGATGCATCATTCCTATTTCATGATAGTTGTGGCAGCAATGTTGTCACTTCTTCATTGTCTTTGGATCTTGTTCACAATAAGATTCCATGGGTTCCTTATTTTTCACCTTCTATTATGATTGATTATGTTCCTAATTGGTTCATGACGTCTTCATCATCCAATGATACATGGTGACATGTCAAAACATTTCAGAGATATCATCATCATACTTCACCTTTATTCAACTTCCAAATTCCTATCTAAAATGTGAAGCATCCCTTCATTTTTACTTGGTTTTGTCTTCTTCCAAGTGGAGAAATATTATTTGTAGGCATTGTAATATGTTTTGCCTTCAAGCGCTTACCATATTTGCACATGACTGTTCATAAGGAGGGGATATCATCTCTCATTTCCTTATTGTGGGGGGATAATTGATTGTATATACATGATGTATGTAGTACTTGGGGGGCCTTGAGTCCTCTATCTATGCATCTTATGTGTTTTAATCTCTCTTTTTGGAGGAGAGTTTTGTCCCATAAGGTTTTCTCCCTTTCTCTTATTTATGAGATATTTATTGCATCTCATTTGCATTGTACATGGGTACCTAACATGGCCTAGTTATAATTCAAAGAATTCATAAGCCAAGATCATCTGCATGCAAAATAACCTGTTTCAAAAGCAAAGCTTGGAGACAAAAAAGTTCTGAAAGACAAAATATTCATTCAGAGAGGAAATACAAAATACAAAGAGATCAAACCTTATGAAGGTGATCAAAACCCTAAAAGGGAAACCCTAAAGGGGAAAATCTAGGTTGCATAATAATAATTAATAAAAGAATTAATTATTATATACCTAAAGTTTACCTTAAGTGAAATAGAGATAATAAGTGACTTAATAATTAAATCAATATGATTTAATTAATAAGTGGAATTACTCTATTACTCTAACACTCCCCCTTGAGATAAACTTAGGGAGAAGCTAAAAACCTAGAAATAACTACTGAAAGCAGGAAATGGCTCTTGACTACAAGGCATGATTAGGTTCCCAAGTCCAAAAATTTATGGTGTTGGAGTTTGTTCTTCATATTTTTGGAGAAAATTGATCTTTGTAATTTGCATTTTGTATTTCTTTTGAATCAAAATTTCGTTGATTTGTTCCATATTGTAATACCTTTGTGCAGTTATTTTTAATGTCCATTTTCTCTTTGAAGATTCCTCTCTTGAAAAGACCTTCTATTCTAATATTTCTTTTTTCATCAATATATTATTTTTCCAATAAAAAATGTATTAATTGTTTATGGTACAAAACAAATGTTTTATATAAATAATTGATATACTGATTTTGACATGTTGAGTTATATATGTAGGGAGTGTTAATATACAAGATGATTTTGAATTTTATAAAAAGACTATTAATTTTCCTAGTAAAGTCATTTATATTACTAGAAATTTCTATATAAAATTTTGGTAATTCTTGCCTAATTACATTAATTTTATGATGAAAGTTTCTTTTCTTTGGAAATTTTTTTGAATTTATATACGTTAAAAAATTTGAAACTATTTGAAGAAATTGCTAGTTATGTTACCAAAGCTTAAATAATTTATTTAGTGAATTCTTATAAACACTTTAAAAACAAGATAGTTAGTATTGAAAAATAAATTAACTTTATTGAAAAATATTCTATGAGACAAAATTATATATTTTACTATTTAGAAGATCTTGAATTCATATTACATTGGGTAATTATCATATTAAATATAAAATTATTTAATAAAAAATAAATACTCTCTCTCTCTCTCTCTCTCTCTCTCTCTCTCTCTCTCTCTCTCTCTCTCTCNCACTCTCTCTCTCTCTCTCTCTCTCTCTCTCTCTCTCTCTCTCTCTCTCTCTCTCTCTCTCTCTCTCTCTCTCTCAAATAAATTTTAAGTAGCATTTATCGCAATGTATTTATATCTTATTAAAAATTCTTATGTTAGAGGTACTAGAGAGAAGTTATAGGTACAAATAATAAAAATAAAAAATAGTTAAGTAAGGAGCTCTTCAACAAGCCAACTTAACAAAGTTTAGAATCAATTAGAAAGAAACACACTTTCTTTCTATGCATTTTCTCTTGTTTTAAGTTTAGGTGCTTCTACTCCTATTTTCCTTCTTCAAATAGTTGTTGAGGGCTCCATAGGAACTTGGGGTCTTATTGGAGCCTCCAAAGGTTCTCAAAACAATTGATAGCTCCAATATCTTTCGTCTGATCTTGAATTCCCTTGTTCCATCATTATTTCCATTCTTCAAATGTGATTACAGCTGAAATGGGAATTTGAAACCAAATCAAGGGTTTTAGTGGTTTCAATAACCATCAGATCTCTACATAAAATGTTACTTGTCCTTTATTTTCTTTGCACCTTCCTATGGATAATTGAGCTATGAATAAGAAATATACACTTCGTTAATGGTTCCAATAATTGTGTTTGCAGATGACAATATTATTTGTACTTATAAAAGTGTTGAATGACCATAAATTGAAGAAATTTCATCATTTTTGTACCAAATGTGAACTAGGAATGCCTATTTGGCCACTTTACAAGATAGAATGCTAAAATATTCCATACCTTTTGCCAATGTTTGCATATTTTTATTTAGCTACTTGAATAAAGGACAAGCAATGGGAAAATACAACATAGAAGGATAACTTTTTGTGTAATTAAATATTCTTATTTAAACTTTACTTAAGCTTATAGTTTTCATATGAGACACCTACGAATTTACACCTATGTTTTTATATGGTGAAGGAGAAATTCAACTTTAGGTGGTGATAATTGTTAGATCACATTTCACTTTATGTGTGAGATCCACCTTTAGTGGACATGTGATTCCACCTTGTGTGGGTGATACATTATCTTCTCTTTATCATAGCCTCTTATTGACTTACCTATATATGCAGGCTTATTATGTACATTTTAATCATGTCCATTATTAATAATATCATTATTCCATTCTTATTGGAATTTCCTTTCCATTTTATTATGGAATTTATCTTGGTCTTTCATTTCATCCTAGTGGTATTTCAGAGGCACTTAAAACTCTAACATGTTATCAGAGCTCTCAAGGTATTAATATTACTTCTCAAGAAGTGCAATTTTGGATTGATTTGATTATGGGTGCAAAATAAAGCTATTCAGGCATCATCATTGCATAGTCTATTTGGAGATAATTTTGGTACAATTTGGAGTTTCAAGCATTTTGTGGATTTCTATTATAGGTCTATATGGGAGGTTACTCGTGCAAATCAGGGGTTGGCATTTCATTAAGGAGGTCCAAAAACCTGAAGATTGGCTTTTGTTTCATTCAAATAATACATTTGAGGCCAAATATAGAGTTATTTATATTTTGGAGGTGCGACAACAATGATTCAAAAAAAACTAATTACACAGGTGATTTTCAAACAATGATATCGCATTCACTCATACTCCTTTCAAGAAACGTTTTTAGTTTTGCAGTAGAATTTCATGCTCTATGTAAAATAGTGCAGGTGACTTCTAATATTTGTGTTAGAGTAATAGTCTATCGGGTTAATAAATTAAATCATTATGATCTAATTAGTAACTTACCTATTCACTCTAGTTTGCTTCAGCTAACCTTAGGCAGTTTCTATTTCTTTTTAGTTTCCCTTTTAGGGTTTTGGTGTCCTTTATAAGGATTCACCGCTTTGAATTTCATAAGGAGATTATATTTTTGTAATTCATTGTTGAATATAGAAGCCTTTTTTCTATCAACATGTTTTTGCAGTCTCTGGCCTATCGGCCGCCATAGCTTTCTCTCTTCTGTCTTCATTCTTGTAGCAGTCTTTGCATGTAGGTGTTCTTGGGAAGATTTGCAGTTTAGCAAATCTAACATGGTATCAGAGCCATTTTGCTGTCGGTTGTTCAAGTTTTTGTGAAGTACAGAGGGTTTGTAGTTCGCCAGGCATTTGTTTATTGGTTCTGGGGGGTCTCTATTTTTGGAGGCATTTTGGGCCCAAACGGACACTGCCATTGAGTCCAGAAGGCCCAAAAACCCTAGAATCCATATAATGCACGTCCATTTTGGACACCCGGGCATCTGGAGAATTTTTTTTAGCCTCCCAGGGCCGTACGGGCACGAAAATTGAGAAATTTTTTTAAAAAACCCTATGTTTTTTAATGTTTTTCGGTTTTTATAACGCGCGCACTATATTCAAAATGGCACCGCCGCCGGGCCGCCACCGCCCCACCGGGGCTTGGCCACCGCCGGCGGCGCCCTGTCTTTCTGCGGCCCCAGCCGCCCTCACCGCCACTGCAGCTGTTGTCTCGTCCGCTGCCCCAGTGGCCTGCGCCATCCTGCCTCCCACCGCTCTGCTGACCGTGGCTCCTCCTCAGCTTGGCCTCCTGTGCGCCGCTCCGATCACACAGTCAGCGGCCCGCCCCGGAACCCGCCACCCGCCGCTCGGTGGCGCGGTCTGTTCAGCCCCCGCGGGCTCCATTTGCAAAGGGCGCGGTCACATGCATGACTGTGGGCTCCGTTTTGGCCCTCTGGGTGCGCCATGCACCCAGGGGCTTATTTTTTTTAGCCCCTGGGGCTTAAAACCAGGCTTGTTGGGCATTTTTGAGCCCTCTTCACCTTTTTCGCTCTACAGGGAGCATACAGAGGTCTTTTTTGGACTTCTTTATATTGTCGGAAAGCTCTTTCCGAGCTCTTCCTGACTATGGTGATTAGGAATTTTGGGTCCACTATTTCAACAGTGTTTTTTTTCTGTTGAAGTCTGATATTTTGTTTTGCCTTCCGGGAGTCATATCTGGCTCATCCGGACTCTGTTTTTGGCAAACGAGATATCGTCGGAAAGCTAGTTCAGTGTGCTATTCAGTGGCAGAGGTTATTTTTCCAAATTCTATTCTAGGTTTTCACTCATCCGCGTTTGGAATTTTATGCCCTCTGGTGGAGTGCTTGGTTCTACAGGTCCTGGGATCTCTTCTTCTGAGTTCATAGCTCACTCTTCTTTCTGACTTTTGAGCTTGCATGCTCCTTCTATTGCATCATTTTTCTGTAAATGTACTGAGATAAAGTGCCTCTTCTACATTTCTGGGATCTTGTACACCTTGTTCAGTTTTTGTACTCGCACTGTGTTATAAAGTGCCATGGGGGGTTATGATGTTTATGCCGCTTTAGGTGCATCCACCTTTTTCAAGTGAGCATACCTTCCACAAAATTATCCCATGTAGTGTGTCTGTGACACTGCCCTTTATCCTGTGTGTGTGCTTCTGTTGCACTGTTGGTGTTCCTGGTTCTTCTTCTGCAGCTGTTTCTGGTACTGCATTTCAGTGTTCCTGTCACCTCTCCCAGTTTAGCATTATGGGGGGGTTCACCTGTTGGTTCTATTGCTTCCTGGTTCGATTGATCAGCTCTTCAGACACTTGTCTTCTCTACCTGGTCATGCACTTCAGTGGGGGTTACAGCAGTATCTTCTGACAGGGTTTTCAGACATGCTTCGGAGATGCTTCTTGCTCTATTCTTGTTCCTTTCTCTGGGACACCTTTTTCTCTAGATTGAACGTTTTCTTCATCTAGTTTGCTTTCTGTTTTGGGTACCTGATCAAGCCTAGTTGCCGGGACCCATCTTTCCTGCTTTCTGTAGTAGTTTCCTAGGTTTGGCTTCTCCCTAAGCTTATCTTAAGGGGGGGTGTTAGAGTAATAGTCTATCGGGTTACTAAATTAAATCATTATGATCTAATTAGTAACTTACCTATTCACTCTAGTTTGCTTCAGCTAACCTTAGACAGTTTCTATTTCTTTTTAGTTTCCCTTTTAGGGTTTCGGTATCCTTTATAAGGATTCACCGCTTTGTATTTCATAAGGAGATTGTATTTTTGTAATTCATTGTTGAATATAGAAACCTTTTTTCTATCAACATGTTTTTGTAGTCTCTGGCCTATCGGCCGCCATAGTTTTCTCTCTTCTGTCTTCATTCTTGTAGCAGTCTTTGCATGCAGGTGTTCTTGGGAAGATTTGCAGTTTAGCAAATCTAACAATTTGTGCCTAAAGTTTTATGAAAAAATGATAATCCCATTTTCACAAACTTAAAGGCCTTATTTGGGCTCATATGGACTCCTTTTAAGGTGCAATTTTTTTTTCTTCTGAAATGCATTATTTTTTTTTGTATTTTATAGTGTTGCTATAAGATTGTAGTGACTATGATAAAAAATTATACTTTCAAAATTTTTCTTAGATTTGCAATTGTAATCCATAGGTCTTAGTTTGGTCTTTTGTACTATGATCTAAGTCTATTATAGCCTAATTATGGGGTTTAATCAATTCTTGATCTTAATTTATAATGTGAGAAGTTTATCATAGATGTAATCATGAGAACACATGCTTCAATAATAACTAAGATAAAGGGTATTTATGAGTTGTGGGAAAAAAGAATCATCACACATTGTAGATGGATTAATCTCTTGCCTTATCTTTATGGACTCATACCTAGGCCAAAGTCACAGTAGAAGAAAATATTTTTGGACGATAAGAATGGGTTATTGGCTAAACAATTGTCTTAGAAACCCATAGCATTGGACTGCTTATTTTAGGATTAGAAACCCTAAATGGTTTCTAATTAGATCATTCAGTCTCATTTAATTATCGACCAGGGACGTGAACTTAGAATGACATCTGCAAAGTATATGCTTCAAAATCTCTTAATCCTCATGACTAATCCTATGATATTTAAATGCATTGAGCTTTAGGAAATCTATGCTAACACAATAAAATGTGTTTACTCTAGGAAAAGAAGTAATCAGAGATAGGAATTACTCTATCTGCCTATGTTGGGCAGGAACAATCTACTAGTTTTGTTACTAGTGGTTGCAAGAAGAACATAGTTCCACTAAACTTCTAAATAAGGATGGAAATGATTCCTACTGTAACATAGTAATTCACTCACCAAGTGGTACCCCTTGGATGAGTGAATGGAAACAAAATCAAGATAAAAGGATTGAACTCAAACTATGCATTCTATTCATTCATGGAAACTAAATACACTTAGATAGATAAAAAGAGTATTATAGCTACAAAAGCTTTTATTTAGGAAAATCAACTAACTTAAATAACTCCCAAGAGTTATTACAGTCATCTTTTTTAAAGGAAAACTACTACTACTCCCTAAGTCTAAGATAACTCCATTAACGAGGATAGTTATAGATACATAATGTCTTATTATAAAATAGAAGTCATTAAGAATAAGTCTTCCCAAAATATAGTGTGTTGTGGGTCCTAGATCCATGTGTTACATTTAACAAAAAACTATATTGACTTGTTCCTTATGCGAAGATCTTGTAGTAACAGCTTAACTTGGTCAAGTGCTTACTTGAATTCTTCAACAAAAAGGCATCTTGTAGCAATGGCTGGTTTTGACTTCTTCAGTACCATTATGCTTATCTTTAAATATGTCGTGATTGATCACTGCAAAATGACTAATGCACACACAACCTTTGATACATATGTATAGTCACATCATTAATATTAGGAAGAAAGTGTTAAGCTCTAATTAATACTCTTGCAAGGCATATGGCTACAGGAAGGAAACTACCCAAAACATAGCATAGGCAAAGGATCATTCATTAGCATATATAATTACTGCATTCTAACTGTATAGTCAGAAAATGTAAGCACTTCCATGATAGACTGGTTTAGCCTTCTGAGTAAGTGGTTTGGGGTCATGACAAGAACCTTGAATGGGTTCCTGATCTAGACCTGGCTTTCCCCCTGTTCTGCCTCACTTTCCACTTCTTTCCAACCTGATTTTTGCATTTTGGACTACAGACCTAAGATCTTGGACCTCAAGGTCAGGGTCAACCTTTTTGGTCTATGTCAACCTTGACACTAACCTAGTTCAAGGTCAACCCTAAACTAGGTCAAGGTCAACCTTGACCTTGACCTAGGGTTCAAATCCTGGGGTCCCACAGTTTTTAGATGTCGGTCTTTGCAAAAGTTGTTTCCCGCTTTCGGGTCAGCTGTTTCAGGTTCTGAAGCATCAATTCCTAAATTATATTTAATATAGGTCCTCTCCTAAGTGTAAAGGCTTTAATGCAATTTTAATTATCCTATGTCAGCCTCCTTAGAAGATTGTGCTCTAGTATCATATAAAAGAGAGCTTTCTCCTCTCATTTTCTCTAAGTCTTGTAATCGTGATCAAGCATTCTCAAACTATCATCAAGTGCAATTCTAGCAAGCTAAGGAGAAATAAATCTAGAAAGCATTCATCCATCCTCAAGAATTCTAGCATCCATTTTCATGAAGGAGATCCATTGGAGGCCATTGAAGGATTCAAGCTACATAGTGCCATTTTGGTGATCTCTCCATCCACCTTCCTCCAAGCCTCTTCCAAATCAAGAACCCATTCAAGAATTGGTGTTGGAGATCTACAAGCAAGAGATTGAAGACATCCTACATTCTACATTCTACATTTTAGTGTATACTTATGGATCCATGGATTCGAATCTGCCACAAGGACGTTTTACAAGCAAGGTGAATTTATGCATAAATACTTTGTTTACTTCTACAATTTCAATTACATATATTTAAGGTTAATTCCAAAATTGGGGTTTGAATAAGGAAAAACCCTCCTCCCAACAAACAAACCTCTTTTTCTTGCAGGTATAGGTTTGGGACTGTGAATTTTGACTCAGATTTGGATACCCTTTTTGGCTTTCTTTCAGGCTCTGCGAACAAAATTCTTGTCGAGGCTGTGCAAGTCAAGGTCAACATTATTGGGTCAGGGGTGACATTTGTGGGTCAAGGTCGACCTTTTTCATAAGACGGTGTTGGATCAAAAAAATGATTTTGGTATTTTGTTCGTCTTTGTGTTCTGGTTCCAGATCATACTTTAGATTTTCCAGAAATAGTCTAAGGACCTCAGAAAATAGCATTTTCCAGATCTGCAATACCATAAGGTTGGTTCTTCTTCTCATCCTTTTTAATTATTATAATATATCATATCTATATAATCAATTAATAGAATTTAAGATCTCCCTCTTTGTTTTCATTTCCAAATGGTTGATTCACTTGTGCATTAATCCCTCTTTTGGGTTGATCAACTTGGATCTGGCATTTGTGCATTTAGAGATAAAGGTTGAACATCTCATCTTCCTCATAATCCCATTTCAATACAATTACAATTTAAATGTAAAGATTAGGGAAATACACAATCAAACCCTAATAAAACTAAATAAACAAAAATTTTCTTCCTTTAGATTTTGGTGAACAATTAAAGCTCGTGATGATCCCCTTTATATCTATGCTAGGATTTCTAAGATACCTACTCGTGGTTGTCTAGTTGATCCCACATCTCTAATAAATGTCATTACTGAGGAAAATATTTTTATGAAAGGCCTACAATGTGATTATTATGATCCATCTGATGCATGGATCCAAACATGTAATGGTTTTCTTTATCCTACACTTGGTTCTATTAACTTACCTGTTGAACTTTGTATTAAAGTTGTAGATACTACCTTCATCATTATCCCTACTTATAATCAATTTCAAATCAAATTTGGTTTACCTTGGATAACTACTACGCATGCTATCACTTCTCCCATTCATAAATGTCTTAAGCTCATTCATATTAGATAAGTCAAGATGATTAATCATAGTTTGTATCAACCTTCTAGGCCAAGAGATTGTGCTACTCTCGATTTATTTTGGCCCTCATTACCTAACTCATGTCCTCCTCGCCCTGATCATCTCTTTCACTCATGCCAAGCTTACAAACATCACAAAATTGTTGAGTTAAGTATGCCTTGGATAGATCCTAACCGTGGTCTTTTGCCTACTCCTTCCATACCTCCTTTATCAATTACTTCTAATTCTACTAATCAAACTACTACTGTTTCATCGCAACCTATTGAGAATTCTCCCAGAGAACCTGTGAAGGAATTTGTGGTCATTCCTCCTAGTTCTCAACATGTGGTAAGCAAAGAGAAACGTAAAAAATCTTATAATTAATGTTGTAAGAAGTGTAGAGCTAATACAAGAGCTCGTGCTTCTGCTATTCAAAACTCCTTACCTTCTTTTGATCAACCTATGACTGATGTGTCAAAAGAAGTCAATATTCATAATGATGTAAAGATGAATGAGTATGATGATCCTATTCACATCTTAGAACCCATTCCAATCAACCTTGATGAGGAGGACACTCTCAATGATCCTATTGATCTTAGTGATGAATATGAGACCATTGAGCTTGATATTGATCTACCTCATATGCTTTCAACTCAGTTAACAATTACACCTAGTATCGAGCATTGTGATTCTCAAGAGGATCCTTGTTTGGAACTGGCTATCATTCCTACTATATTGGATATAGTCCCTCTTGGGAGTTGTCCACCTTCCATCAATAACATAAACCAAGATGGGGAGGGTTGGCAATGTGCTTGATTGGCTTATCTTTTATGGTAGCCTTTTTTGTGTTTGCATGTTGTAATGTGCTTCTCCCGTAATGTATTTGTTAAATGTTTGTTAGACTCTTTTATATGACCCTTTTTAATTTGTTGGTGCAAGGTGATAAAGGAATCAAACCTGTCATACAATTCTTCTATATGTATCTTTATTCTTCTATATGTTGTTTCATGTAATGTTGTACTTGTGCTATTGTTTGTAACTATTATCCTTTTGTAGTCTGCTTGGATCTATGACATGGTAGCACTAATTCTTTTTGGTCTCCAGGTTTTGGTACAAAAATATTCTTCTTCATAACTCTTAAGTTTCTTTCCTCCATTGTGATTGTAGTTCTACTTTCTTTGGGGAATGATGTCAATTCATTTGCAATAATATCATATTTCTATATACATGTTATCAAATGATCATACTGACCCCATAGTAGATAGATCCCTTTTGTTCTCTTGTGTATGTTTATGTTTTATTTCCCTTGAGTTGTCTTTGTTTGGGGGCATCTTCTAGTGGAAATGTAATCTGTAGAGTTGTTTATATTTCTGTTAAAACCATTGCTCCTAATAAAGTGTTAGCAATGAATTTAATGTGGGGGTATACACTCTACTCACTTTTTTCACACATGCACATTCAAAATAGTTTTCAAGACTTAAAACTTTTCCCTTTATGGATTAAAAACTAATCCTTAAAGCATGGACATTTTACCTTTTAGGATCTCTTGATCCCTCTAGTTTAAATTTACACGGATCTCTCGATCCCGCCAGTTTTTAATTTACAATGTTTTTTATCCCTTTAAGAATGGATCTCCCTGATGGGTTGACTAGTGAGTAGCCATATTCACTAGGCAGTTCAACTCCATCTTTCCAGTTACGGTTTTTGTGTGGTTCACAATGGGACATAAGTTCTCATTGGGCAAGAAATTCACACCCCCCTCTCTTTCTCTCTTTAACTAGGTGATGTCTCTGTTATTGTGATCTTAGGGTTGATAAAGACTTAAGTCCCTTGGGGGCTTGAGGATTTCTTTGTCCCTTTTGATTCCAATAAGATTGTTGGTTCTGTATATTCTCCTTTACCAAGAGTTTGTGTTGAGCTCATACTCTTGCTAAAGTGGGGGCTAAATGTATAGTCAAAAAATAGAAGCACTTCCATGGTAGACTCATTTATCCTTCCAAGTAAGTCGTTTGGGGTCATGAAAAGCACCTACAATGGTTTCTTGATCTAGACCTAGCTTTCCCCCTATTATGCCCCACTTTCCACTTCCTTCCAACCTGATTTCTACATTTCGGACTGCAAACCTAAGATCTTGGACCTCAGGGTCGACCTTTTTGGTATATGTCAACCTCAACCCTAACCTAGGTTAATGTAGACCTTGATCCTGACCTAGGTCAAGGTTGACCTTGACCTTGACCCAGTGTTCAGATCCTGGGGTCCCACAGTTTTTGGATGTCGGTCTTTGCAAAAGTTGTTTCCCACTTCTGGGTTGACTGTTTCGTGTTCTAAAGCGTCAATTCCTAAATTATATTTAATAGAGGTCCTCTCCTAATGGTAAAGGATTTAATGGGAATTTAATTATCCTATGTCGGCCTCCTTAGAAGATTGTGCCCTAGTTTCATATAAAAGGGAGCTTTCTCCTCTCATTTTCTCTAAGTCTTCTAATCGTGATCAAGCATTCTCAAACTATCATCAAGTGAAATTCCCGCAAGCTAAGGAGAAAGAATTAAAGTAGGCATTCATCCATCCTCAAGCATTCTAGAATCCATTTTAATGAGGGAGATCCATTGGAAGCCATTGAAGGATTCAAGATACATAGTGCCCTTTTGGTGATCTCTCCATCCACCTTCCTCCAAGCCTCTTCCAAATCAAGAACCCATTCAAGAATTGGTGTTGGAGATCTACAATAAAGAGATTGAAGACATCCTACATTCTACATTCCAAATTTTAGTGTACACTTGTGGATCCACGGATTCAAATCCACCACAAGGACTTCTTACAAGCAAGGTGAATTTATGCATTTACTTTGCTTACTTCTACAATTTCAATTACATATATTTAAGGTTAATTCTAAAACCAGGGTTTGACTAAGGGAAACCCCTCCCCCCAACAAATAAATCTCTTTTTCTTGTAGGTATAGGTTTGGGACTACAGATTTTGACTCAGATCTAGAAACCCTTTTCGGCTTTCTTTCAGGCTTTGTGAACAGAATTTCTGTCGAGGCTGTGCAGGTCAGGGTCGACATTATTGGGTCAGGTTTGACATTTGTGGGTCAAGGTCGACCTTTTTCATAAGACAATGTCAGATTAGAAAAATATTTCTGGGTTTTGTTTGTCTCTGCGTTCAGGTTTCAGATCATATTTTAGATTTTCTAGAAACAGTCTATGGACCTCAGAAAATAGTATTTTCTAGATCTACAATATCTTAATGTTGGTTCTTCTTCTCCTCCTTTTCAATTATTATAATATATCATATCTATATAATCAATTGAGAGAATTTAAGATCTCCTGTTTGTTTTCATTTCCAAATGGTTGATTCACGTGTGCATTAATCCCTCTTTTGGGTTGATCAACTTGGATCTTGCATTTGTGCATTTGGAGATAAAGGTGGAACATCTTATCTTCCTCATAATCACATTTCAATATAATGACAATTTAAATGTAAAGGTTAGGGAAATACACAATCAAACCCTAATAAAACTAAATAAATAAAAAATTTCTTCCTTTACACTAACATTTCTATCTATTAGTTTTAAGCAAATCTACTATGTTCTTCTATCATGCATTTTCCTACTTAATATCTTTACATATATAAAATATGCATATAAAACCACAATTCCATGTATCTATTTTGCAAATAAATTGTTGAAAAGAAAATAAAAAGCACTTATAAAGACGGTCATTTAAGAGGCTCATCATTCCCCCCAACTATCATATTGCTGGTCTTGAACAACCATAAAGTTGCAGATCCTAGCTCTTAGCCTCAGGTCACTGGCAGTCTTCACCCTTGAATCATCATCAATGTTGTTGAATTATCCATGATTCTCCCTAAGGCTTTCCCATCTCTAAAATTCTTTTTCCATGTCATGATCTTTGGTATTTTCATTCACTGCTAGTAATGGTTGTAGAAGAATAGGTGGTTGGAATCTTAATGGAAACCAATAATTAAGCATTGTCCTACCCAACATGATGTACCATGGACCTCGTCAAGTAGTAAGAGTAAATTTTTGTGGAGAATGGGGTTCTCTAACCTTCAGGTCATGGGACATCCTTATCGATCTATTCCTAAAAATAGTGATTGCAACCTTAATATCATGCAATGAGTGTTGAAACCAATGTGTATATGCTTTCTCTATAACTGGGTAAACTTTGTTGGCTCCAATTGGATTCATAGTGACTGAAAGCCAATCAAGAAAACTTTGTCTGGAATGTTAAACTTCAAGCCTCATAAGCAAGGGTGTCTCTATTTCACTGCTACTATAGGGTAAAGCTTGATGTTCCCTGCTTATTTCATTAAGTATCTAGGACATTACTGCTCTCAATTGGACATCTCCCACATAAAGGAGTGAATTCCAGTCCCTGTCATCTGCCACAACAAGATTATGCAAATAGAACTCACATAATAAATTCTTTAAAGATGTAGGAGCTGATTGAAACACATCATAAAAATCATGGGGTGTTGAAACAAAGGGATTCAGACCTTCCACAATCCTTGTTAACTTGAAATTAATGAATTGTTCCTTAAGAGAGCATATACCAATGAAAGTGATCTACATGCCATAACCTATGGAATTAATTCAATTATCTGATCAACCCTTCTTTTCAACACTTCAATTTGATCTATTTTCTACTCTGATTGATGAGATTTCTCATCAATGGTTTGTTTCAATTTTTCCTTCTCTAACTCCCACTCTATTATTTCCCATAAAAATTGTTGATACAAACTCAACCCTACAGTTAGGGGTGTAGATAGGTTTGGTGGTGGTATAGGTTCCTGATTAAAAATGTCAGTCCATCCTAGTGCAAGCTGAGGGATTTTTATTATATTTTCTTGTGTGGAGGACTGACCTTTCCACACAACAAGAGTTTTTGCTACATTATCCCCTTGACAAGATTCAACTACTGTAGCCAATGTGTCCAACCCATCCTTATTAATTTTTTCTAGAACCTTTTCAATAACATCCCTATAGATTTAAGGAAATTCATCAGAAGGTTAATTTTCTGAATCATTAGGAATATTTTGCATAATGAAGTTATCAACAAACTCCTCTACCTCATCAAAATCTTCATCACTATCAATGAGGATATAGTCAACATTAGAGTTAAATTTTTCTTCTAAATTTGTATTATGGGAAACAATATCACTATCTACATTTTTTTGAACCATTACCTCAGAAGAGGATCTCTCCATAGATTCAGAGGATTCTATATTAACAATTTGAATAGGAGTCTCAACATCCTGGCTATTGTATACAGAAAGCCTTGCACTTCTTCTAGCAGGGGCTTTGGAAGATCATGGAGAATTCTTGTGTTTCCTACTGCTAGAAGACACCTCCTCTATAGCTGCTACAGGAGGTTTTTTTGGTGTTTCCTCCTTATGTGAGGGAAAGGTTTTGTCAGCTCTATCACTATCATTCTTATTACTCGGCTGCTACTCTGGAATTACTTCCTCGATTTCTAAGGTTTTATATTTTTCTTTCCTGGAAGTAGACCTAGTTTTTACAGAAGGTGGGGTTTCAAGAATATTAGCAGCTTCTTTTTTTTTTTTACCTTTCTTCCTACTGGAAATAGGAGTAGCAATGTCACAAGATCTCTTCCTAGGTGGTTTAGGGTTAGAGTAAGAAGCTTCGGGAATGGTTCCTATTCTTTAAATTATACAAACCTTATTTATTGCGTTCTCTCTTCTTCCTACACCCTGGCCTCTAGGGCCGACCATTCTAGGCATGATTTCATTCATTTTTAAAAATTCATCCCAAGTTCCTATCATTTTCTTATTCAACTCTCTTTCCTCAATTAATTTAACTAAGCAATGATGAGAAACTGATTGATCTTTTCCTGATTGAACCAAAGAAACTTTCTTCTTCACAATATTAAAAAAAAAGCTAGGTAAATTTACTATTCTGTTGTCATGGTGGAGATCGCTCAGGATTTTGAAATGTAGACCGTGAAAATATTTGTTGCACCCTTTGCAAGTAAATTATTGTATGATAAATGTAGCTGGCTGGATATAATCCAAGGGAAATGATATCCTAGAAGTGCCTTACTTTTTGTCAATGTCAAATTGTGGATCACCATGCAAGGTGAATTGTGCGCTAGCTAAGTGTGAATCAATGTCCATAGTCCATTTCTCTCCTTCTTGTGGAAACTCTGTCACTTCCGCCAAAATTTCTTTTGTAAACTAAATTCTCTTGACCCTTTCACCATTGCGAACCCATTCTGTAGAGTATTTAAAAGCCACAGAAACATTTCCTTATCAAAACCATTGAGGCTCGGAGAGTAATCTAGCCAACCTTTCCTTCAGAAAATTTCACAACTAGATGCATCTCCTAGTAAAACTTTGTGATCAGTTGGCTCATGCCTTTGAAGATCACCCCCCATTGTTATATACAATTTTTTTTTGCAGAAGCTATTACAAAAGCACAAAAAATGGGAACTCAAGATTCAAAATTTTACGGACTGAATGTGTTGCAAATGAAAACAATAGATTAGAAAATATTATTTACTCTGGGCAATTAAAAGTGTTTTAATGCATGAAATTTCAAAATACCTTCACTTGTGTCAAAGCCTGCCACCCCGAACACGACGCGAACATATCATCATAAATTAAATTCCAGCTTTTAATATCTTTTAATATATTTTAATTCCTTTCAATCATGATGATGCAATCACAGAATGACAAGATTTTTTAAAGCATGACGATAGTCATCTCGAAAAGACACGAAATGTATTTTCATTCTTTACATGCTAATATTTAAATTTCAAAAATATGGAATATTCTCCTCCCCCAACTAAGTTCAAGGCATGGATCCCACCAGGCCAAGTCGTGCAAGAGTAAAAATTAAAATAGCATGTAATCCTAATAAAAATTAATAAAATTAAATATGAACAAAGGTATGTGTCACTAACCTAGCAAGTGCTACAGGAAGATTATTCTGAAATATTACATGCACTAATGGAGTGATGCAATGGTGCAGAAAGATGGTAGAGAGAGAGAAGGTGAGGTGAATTGTTATTATGGAGAAATAATTTCACATGAATTGAAATGTTTATTTTAGAATTTCCACCAAGATTCTTTTGTTGTAGGAGTGTTTTTGTCATAGTGTTTCTGGAACTGATGCATGAAATATTCATGACTCATCATCTTGTGATAGATCTTGAGTCGATGATCATTGACAAGTAGTTTGAATCTAACAGGATCAATAGTAGACAACTAAACTGCTCCATTTTAAAACATGGAAACTATCTCATAAGGTCCTAGCCACCGTGTCTGAAATTTACCTGGGTATGCTGGTAGCATGAGTCATATAGAAGGGCCATATCACCAATGAAAAATTTATTTTCGTTGATGAATTTGTCATGCCACTTTTTCCTCTGCTTCTGAAACAATTCAGTATTGTGAAGTGCAGATTTCTAATACTCATCCAGCCCGTTCAGTTGCAATTGCCTTTCCTCATGTGCCATGGTAAGGTCAATGTATAATTCTAATACTGTCTTGAGAGTCTTGTGATGAAACTCGATAGGCATAGATGTAGATTTTCCATAAACCAGTTCAAAAGGGGTAAAACCAATTTTTGTTTTCCATGTTGTTCTGTAAGCCAAAATGGCTTCAAGAAGGTGGGTAGCCCAGTCCTTCTTATGAATAGCAACTGTTTTGGTTAGGATTTCTTCAATTTCCCAATGTTTTATCTCAGCATTTACATTCGCCTTGGGAATGATTTGGTGAATATTTACCATGTCTCACTATGTATTCATGCATCAATTCAGTGATAAGATTAGAATTAAACTGTGCACCTTGATCTGTTACTATCTCACAAGGTACTCCGAACCTAGTAGAGATAAATTCATATAGAAATTCTCCTACTTTATAATCTCTGGCATGCCACATTTTTATAGCTTCTACCCATTTTTTTTCATAGTCAGTACACACTAAGATATATGACTTACCCTGAGAATATGGCTCGATAGGTCCAACGAAATTGATGCCCCATTTTTCAAATGGTGTCACCACTAGCTAAGGCTGCAAAGGCATTTCATCTGACTTGGTCAGGCATCCCATGAACTAGAATCTGTCATAGTGCCTCGTATGCTTAGATGCATCCTTATGAAGGGAAGGCCAATAGTATCCTATTGTCAAGATTTTGTATACGGTATGCTTTGCTAAAAAATGGCAACCGCATGAATCATCATGACAAGCCCTAAGGATTTCATAAGTCTCATCCTCATGATCACATCTTCTAGCGACCTGATTAGGACCTGTGTAAAACATAAATCCTAAGATCCATGAAAAATTGAATCTTTTATCAACCAGAAGTCTACGGTCTCTAGGCGAGAAATTTGGTGGTGTCCTTCCTGTAGTAAGGTAGTTGGCGATGTCAACATACCATGAATTGTAGGTATCAACAGAGAATAGGTGCTCATCAGGGAAGTTGTCATTAATTGTTGTAGGATCATCTGGAACTTGTAATCTAGATAAGAAGTCAACCACCACATTAGCTTTGCCTGGTTTATCAATGATTGTCACATCAAACTCCTGCATAAGGAGTAACCATCTTGCTAACCTTCTGGTGATGGAAAGCTTGTTCATCAAGCATTTAATTATTGAATGATCAGGGTATATGAATACTTCATAACTAGTAATGTAATGTTTAAATGTATTGAGGGCATAGATTACTGCTAGCAATTCTTTTTCAATGATAGTATAGTTTAGTTCAACACCTTGTAATTTTTAATAATATAATAAATAGCATGCTCAACTGTACCTTCCTTTTGTCCTAACACCACTCCAATGGCATGGTCAAATGCATCAGTGTGAATATGAAAAGGTAGCTTCCAGTCAGGTCCTCTAAGGATAGGTGTCTTTCTCAGAACATCTTTTAGCTGCTGAAATGATAGTTCATAGTAAGCTGTCCATTCAAACTTTGCTTCTTTCTTAAACAGGGTATACAATGGCACTGTAAGTTGGCTGAAGTCTTTGATGAATGTCCTATAGTAACCAGCACAGACAAGAAAAATCATGACATCCTTTTGTTTTACTAGAGTTGGAAGTATACTGATGACTACAATCTTTGCAGGATCAACATGAATGCCAAAGGATGAAAAATAATTTTCTAAAACAAATCGCTCTTCCATCATCATATAACATTTCTCACTATTAAGGGAGAGGTTATACTCCTGTCATCTTTTGAGAAATTTCTCCAAGTTAGCATGTGCCTCCTCAAATGTGGTTCCATATGCACTGAAGTAATCCATATATATCTCCACACAGTCAGCAGAGATGTCAGAGAAAATACTGATTACCACTTGCTAAAAAGTAGCGGGTGCATTACACAATCCAAATGGAAAGACAAAATAATAAAATATTCCCCAAGGATAGGTGAACATTGTTTTATCCTGATCTTCTGGTGATATATGGATTTTGTTATATCCACTAAAACCCTCTGGAAATGAGAAATACTTCTTACCAGCAAGGTTTTCAAGTACTTGGTCAATGAAAGGTAATGGAAAGTGATCCTTTTAGGTAGCTTTGTTAAGATCCCTATAGTCCACACAAACTCTCCATTTTTGCCTTTCTTTGGAACAATTACTAAAGGAGAAACCCACTAGCTATCAGAAATAGGGAATATAAAGCCAGCTTTAAGGAGTTTTGATAACTCAATCTTCACCATATCCTATAGAGCAAGGTTAATTCTTCTTTGGGCTTGTCTAATTGGTCTTGAATCAGGACTTATGTAAATCCTATGGGTACAAATCTTTTGGTCTAACCCCTTCATATCGGTATAGTCCCATGCAAAGGCTTGTTGACTTTCTTTCAAAAGTTGGAGTAGAATAGTCATCTGAGATGTTGTGAGGTTCTTATTGACATTCAACCCTTTTCCTAAGGAAATTTCTACCCTTTTTACTTTATTCAGCATCATAATTTATGCAAATGAGGGTGACTTTATCTCATCTGGTAACAAGGTGTTAAGGTAATCAGATGTTACAAGAAGCTTAGGTGAGGTTTGATTGGGCAGTAAGGTTTGGAGTGAACAATTAGGGACATGAGAAGATGATGTGTCAGAGCCATTCTGATTGGTGAGAATTTCCACTAGTATGCCATATTCTTCTCGTGAGACCATAAATGGATCTATTCAAATAACCATGAGTTGTTGCACTGAATCAAGCGTAGCATCACCTAGATCTGACTAGATAACCTGGTCAAGTTGAACTTGGGGCTTTCCTAGACAATACATAGTTAGTTTCTCTATATTTATCCCATCAGATATTGTCATTTTTCCTAAGTGGCTGGTAATGCAAGCATCTGTTGGGGCCAACCAAAGTCTTCCTAAGTTTAATGGATATCCTCCTAGAGTGGATTTGGGAGATAGGATTATGAAATTTGAGGAATAATCCATGGAATCAAGCCTTAAAATGATGTCTTCTATCATGTCATCGGGCTTAACAGTGGAATTATCAACTAACTAGAGTATTGTAGGTGTTTCCCATAAACCATTGATGCTAAGTCTCAACAAAACTTCCATAGTCATTACATTGATGTATGCTCCTAAATCAATAAAGACATTATGTATTTGTATAACATTGATATGAATGGTAACCACTAGACTTCCTAGATCATAGTATTTAGGCATTAAAGCTTTATTTAGCATGAGATCAGAAAGTTTCCCAAGGAAATGGACAATGTTAGGGTTTTTCTTCTTTCTACTAGGCTGCTTGATACAGGCTTCCTTGATCTCCTTATTAAAAATTGGAACTTCTTTGAAGGCATCCAACAAAGAAATTTGAATAGTCATTTTCTTAAGTTGGTCAATCAAATCAGCTACAATAAGATTTTATTTTGAGGGTGTTGATTTAACCAATCTCTATAGATAAGGTGGATTGTTCAATACTGGTGTAGATTGTGGAATAGGTGAAGTAGCAGTGGTTCGGTTCTCAGGTATTTCCTCAGTATCAGGAACTTAAATTATTATAGGTTCCTTAGGTGCAGGCAATGTAGTTCCTGATCTTAAGTGAATATCATTCACTTGTAGGGAATAGGCTTGTTTCTTGTTATTAGGATTTGGAGCTGGTTGTGTAGGTAGTTGTGTTGGATTTTAAGGATTATTATTGGCTGTAGGAGGTGGAGGCATAATATCTTGTTGTTGAGGTGGAGTCATAATAGCTTGGTGTTGATTAGGCTGATTGGGTCCCCACTAAGGTTGTTGTTGCTAGTTACCATGTGGTTTCCATTTTTTATTCAGTTGTGGCTGATGATATTGGTTAAACTATTGTTGGTATGGGTTAAATGGGGGTTGTTGCTGATAGGTTTGGTTATATTGTGATTTTTGGTTAGACCAATTATAATTCCAATTTTGTCCTTGAGGGACATAATTTTGAGGGTTTTGGTTTTTCTATTGATTGCTATTACTATAACCTAAATTATTTGAAGGGGTCTTTAGGCATACCTTGTCTTTGAGCCCATGTTCACCTTTGAGCAATGTAGAAAACCTATCCATTCTCCTCATCTATATCTTTAAATTCGGTGGGAATTGAATTAGTGTCCACAGAAGAAACTATTTTGCACTTATAGTTCCTTTTCGTTTCTCTATAGTGAGAGAAGAATTCAGCTAGCATAGCTTCGACATCCTCCTTCTTCCTTCTTTCTTGCATGCTACCCAGTTGAGTGGCAACATCATTGATGATGTCGCATTTTAAATCAGACAAAAGATTGGACAACTCCATCTTAGATATTCTTGAACCATTCAACTTATGAGGTAAATATCTGAGTCCTCTTCCTTTCTTCACAGTAGCCCTTGAATAGTTCAGACATATATTCTTTATATCAGCCCAATTCTTCTGAGTGATGTCTCTGCCTGCCATAAGGTCTAAAGCCTCAATACTTCCATCATTTAAACCTTTTAGGAAAAGAGGTTTTTGTGACTCCTCATTTAACTAATGTTGTGTATTGCGCTGCAAGTCAAACATAAAATATTAGACATAGTCTTCCAAGGTCTCATCCTCCTTTTGTAGCATTTTTAAAATTTCATCTCTCTTCAAATCACGACCCCTATAATACTCTTTATATTTAAAAAGGATCATATTGCTCATTGCATCCCAGTCTGCTATAACATTGGCACCTAACCCCATGAACCATCTTAAAGTGGCCTCCTTAAGAGTAGATGGGAAAAATTTCATCTTATGGGCATCAGTTGTGTAATCATAGCTCCTAAAGAGGATATCAAATTCAAAAAGGAAGGTTTCAAGGTCTTCATTAATAAGGCCATAAAATTTGGGAAGTATAGAGGTAGGTATGTTTTTCAAATTATGATTACCATGTGGAGTAGTGATGAGGAAAGGAAAGGCAGGTTGAGCCATCCTTAAAGGAGGACCTGGTTTTCTTGGCTGACAAATAACAAGAGTGAATGGGTTATCCTGATACGCAAGTTTGGAAAAAAGGTCATTCAAATATAGCGATCCTTCAAAGGGTGATGGTGAAGAAATCTCTCCTTGGGCATCAAAAAATGGATTTTCAAATGGGTCTTCTTATTATTCACTCTGAACTTGGGGTTCCTTAGGTTCAGGATTAAAAATATGAAATGGTTCACCCTGGATATTACGAGGAAGGAATCTCCCAAGATGATCTCTTCTTCTATGCAACGACACCAAAAATGGTTGGCTAAAAAATTATCTCAGAAACCCATAGGATTAGACTGCTTATTTTAGGATTGGACACCCTAAATGGTTGCTAATTAGATCATTCAGTCTCATTTTATTTTTTGACTAGGGACGTAAATTTGGAATGGCATCTCCAAATTATATTATTTAAACTCTCTTAATCCTCATGACTAATCCTAGGAAATTTAAATGCATTGAGCTTCAGGAAATCTATGCTAACACAAGCAAATGCGTTTACTCTAGGAAAACAAGTAATCATAGATAGGAATTACTCTATCCACCTATGTTGAAGGAACAACATAGTTCTACTTCACTTCTAAATAATCATGGAAATGATTCATACTCTAACAAAGTAATTCATTCAGCAAGTGGGTCTGCTTGGATAAGTGAATGGAAACACAATCAAGATAAAACGATTGAACTAAAACTGTGCATTCTATTCATTCATGGAAAAAAAAACACTTAGATAGATAAAAAAATATTACAAATACAAAATATTCTCTTCAGAAAAATTGACTAACTTGACTAACTCCCAAGAGTTACAACAGTCATCTTATATAAAGAAATACTACAACTACTCTGAAAATCTAAGATCACTCAATTAATGAGGATTGTTATAGATACATAATTTCTTATAATGGAAATAGCACTCATTAAGAATGAGTCCTCCCAGACTATAGTGCATTGTGGGTCCTAGATCTACATGTTGTATTTAAGAGAAAACTATATTGACTTCTTCCTTATGCGAAGAACTTGCAGTAATGCCTTAACTTGCTCAAGCACTTACTTGACTTCTTGAACACAAAGGAATCTTGTAGAAACGACTAGTTTTGACTTCTTCAGCACCATTATGCTGATCTTTAAATACACCGTGACAAATCCCTGCAAAATGATTAATGCATACACAACCTTTGATACATACATATTCACATCATTAATATTAGGAAGAAAATGTTAATCTCTAATTAATACTCTTGCAAGGCATATGGCTATAGGAAGGAAACTACCCAAAACATAGCATAGGCAAACGATCATGCATTATCATATATAATTACTGCATTCTATCATTTCTATCCATCAGTTTTAAGAAAATATACCATGTTCTTCTATCATCCATTTTCCTACTTAATGTCTTTACACATATAAAATATACATATAAAAGCATAAGTCCATGTATCTATTTTGCAAAGAAACCGTTGAAAATAAAATAGAAAGCATTTACAAATATGGCCATTTAAGAGGCTCATCAATGGTCATATATCAAAGGATTGACAAGTACGAGTCTTAGTTTAGATTTTTCCAAGATTTCTACTCCAAGATCTCAAGAGTAGTCAATTCCCACACACAGTTTGGATAATTGTTTGGGATAATTTTGGAGATCCACATGTTCCTCCATTTCTAGATGATCATGCTATAGATTGCCTCCTTCCTCTTGATGATCTAGATAATATTCCCTATGATGATGAAACCTTAGATGAGATTAAATATAATGCATTACTTAAGATTAAAAATGATCCATCAAGAATCCAGTTGTAGCTACTACTTCTCTAATTAAGATAACACAATCATCTCTTTTCTGTGATTCTAGTGAGTCATCACAAGAGATATCTATTTGTCTTTCTGATCGAGATTCCAATTTTCCATATATTGGTTCACTATTTTAGGAGTATCATATTTCATATTTGGGAGACATATTTGACGGGATTTCTCTTCTATTTTATGAAATCTTTATCATAGTTGGAGAACCTTCTTCATTTTTTTTGAGGATTTAAATTCATGATTCTCTTTCTTCACTTGATATGTCACATTTCTTGGTTTCTATTGATCATGCTTATGTGATAAAATCTTCAAGCTTGGAGACCTCCAGTTAGTTTCTAGAGGCATCATTCCTATTTTATGATAGTTGTGGCAGAAATTTTGTCACTTCTTCATTGTCTTTGGATCTTATTCATAATAAGTTTCCATTGGTTCCTTATTTTTCACCTTTTATTATGATTGATTATGTTCCTGATTGGTTCTTGATGTCTTCATCATCCAAGGTCGTGTCCACACATGAGAAGATTTTAGATATATCATCATCATACTTCACCTTGATTCAAATTCCAAATTCATATCCAAAATGTGAAACATTCCTACATTTGTACTTGGTTTTATCTTCTTCCCAAGGGGAGAAATATTATTTTTAGACATTGGAATGTGTTTTGTCTTCAAGAACTTACCATATTTGCATGAGATTGGTCTTAATGAGGTGATATCATCTCTCCTTCTTTCCTTCCTATGGGGGGATAATTGATTTCATATACATGATGTATGTGATACTTGGGGGCCTTGAGTTCTCTATCCAAGCATCTTGTGTGTTTTAATCTATCTTTTTGGAGGAGAGTTTTGTCCCATAGTGTTTTTCCACTTTCTCTTCTTTATGAGATATTTATTGCATCTCATTTGCATTGTACATGGGTACCTAACATGGCCTAAATTAGCTAGGACCCATCTTGCATTGTGATTTTAAATGTGTCCCCCTAAGTTTCACTTAGGGGTTGGTATTGGTGTAATTAAATATTCCTAATTATGCCTTACTTCTGCTTAGGATTATGCATTACATAGTAGTTTTCATATGAGACACCTAAGTATTTGCACCTGTATTGGCGCATGGTGTAACATAAATTCTTCTTTAGGTGGTAATAGTTGTTATCGCATTCCACTTTATGTGTGAGATACACCTTTAGTGTACATATCACATTATCATCCTCCACATGTTGTGTTGGGAAAATGCACATATGTATTGGAATACATATTAGTTAGATATGTTATCATTGATGTAAACATATATGTTGGATAGTTTGGTCACAATTTGGATAGTGATGCAGTATGCTCAAAGGTCCGTTGAGGTAAGGATGATGTAGATAGGTGCTCACATAGGCCAAGAGATATTGTTGAGAATCTGTACTTTGTCTATGTCAAGTTAGTGAGGTGCACATAAAGGTTTGAATGAGTTAAGATGTTAGGTGTGATGACTAGTATTTCAAGTTGTTTAATAAGTTGATAGAGTGTCATAAAAAGGTTTTGTGTGCATGTTCAAGAGGATATTTTTATCTCTACATCTAATTTGATGTTCTGGACATCCTGATGTATTTTCAATTCATATAGTTCATGGTCTAGAGATCCACAAGACATTTTTGAGTTGTATCAAAGGGTGTTGATAGTGTTCTTGAGGTTCCACAAAAGAGATTATGAGTTCGATGTGCTTGGATGTGTTTTTGATATACATGATTCCTATGGATTTTTTTGAATTGTATGCATTCTATGTTGGTGGTCTACATCAATTGTGGTGATTATATTTGAAGGATTTTCCAGTTGGTGCTAATATTCTTTATGTTCATGAGTAACTTGATGAGTAAAACATTTTGTGGATGCCGATGCATGATTTTTAGAATGTGTTGAGATTGGGGTTTTTGATAAGGATCCTTTCTATTTTTTTACAGTCAAACATGAATTTGAATTTTTAGTTTTGGGATGTGGATTCAAAAATGAAGGGTGTGCTGACCTTGTTTACGTTTCAAGGTTGATTGATTGGATATAAATAGGAAACAATCTCATGGCATGGACATTTGGAATTTATTGGAGAGGAATTTTTATGATTTGTAGAGTGTTGAATATCTCATCTGAAGGTGTTAGAGAGGATTTGAACATATATTTGATTGTGCTTCATTAGAACTGAGATAGGCATAGGGTAGATGCTATTATTCAGTTTAAAAATCTTAGATTGGTCATTCTAGTATTCTTGTAAGGTAGTGAACCTTACATAGGGTTTTTTCACTTTTGTATTTGAGCAGTGAGCTTTGGGAAGTGTGTCTAAATGCATACACAGTCCCATATTGTGGGTCTTCATCCCCACTTTTATTTTTTCCTTAACATGGTTTCCATGATAAAAATATTTGTGTCAAGTGTTGTGGATGTGTTTTCTGATTTATGCATGCATCAATAATACTTTAGATTAATAGAAGGGTTATAAGGTTTGATGTTTTGGAACAACTAATTCACCCTATCCCCCTTCTTATTTGTTCACTACCATATTTCTTACAATTGGTATCAAATCTTGGTCCCTTAAAGAAATCCTAACAACTTGAGGCTGATCCAAAGATGGCATCTTATAAGAAGGATATTTCAAGGTTTGATGCCACCAACTACACAGTGTAAAAGAGTCACATGATAGTTCATCTCAAATGAATTCATGAAGATTGTTGGAAGATTACTAAGTCAAATTATAATGCTCCTCCAACTCCTACTACTCTATATTAGATCAGGGATGCTAAAGAAAACATCACAGCAAAGGAAGAATTGTTGAGTATCCTGAATGATGCTAAAATGATAAATGTCACAGAATTGGAGATGACCAATGAGATTTGGGGGAATATTTATAATTTGTCTGAAGGAGACAAGCAATTCAAGATTGCCAAGTTGTACAGTTTTAGGGACAATATGAAGCCTTGAAGATGAGACAAGATGAGAATGTTGCCTACTTCATGATTAGGGTGAATGAGGTGGTGTGTGCTATAAAAATTGTTGGAGGTTCCTCGGAAGAGGATGCGATTGTTTCTAAAATACAGAGATCCTTGCTCATTTCCTACAAACACAAAGTTACAACTATTGTAGGGTAAAAGCACAAAGTTGTGTCACACTTGAGGACCATTTTGGTCATTTCGGCCGGAACTATTTTTCCTGGACATCTTTTTGCCAAAACACGTTTGACCATACATACATGGCACACATGCGGCACCATGTGGCGTTGATGAGACAAGTGGGTTCCAGCCAAAATAGGTATGGTCAAAACAGTTTCACCCGAAACCCATAAAACCCATACATGCCCCAAAATTTGGATAGAGCGGCTCATTTGCACTGAGCTCCTTCTGAGAATTGCAAAGCAAATTAGGAGTAGTTCGACCGAAAATAGGTTGGATTTTTTAATTTTTATGTTTTCTTTAGTTAAATTAATGTAGTTGTACTATTATTTGATATTTTTTGTTTTAATTTTGTTATTTTTAATTTTAGAAAATATAAATATTGTTTTATGTAGATTAAATTCTTTTGAGTTAAGATTATATGTTAGTTACTTAGTTGATCTATTTAGTTTTATTACATATGTTTCAAAATAGTAGAAAGTGTTACAAAACAGTCAGAAAGTGTTACAAAACATTAGGAAAATGTTGTTTAGTTAATTAATTTATCTTTATTACATATGTTTCAAAAGATTAGGAAAATGTTACAAAACATAAAATGAATATGAAACTGAATCATAAATTAATATAAACTCTAACAAATTAACCCTATCATGAAATTGAAACATAAATCAACATAAACTCTAACAAATTAACCCTAACATGAAACTGAAACATAAATCAACATAAACTCTAACATCAACCCTAACGTGAACCCTAAGAAAACCTTAGGAAAATGTTACAAAACATTAGGAAAATGAACTACAAGACATCATAACACATTAGTATTACAATATTCATGTATTAAACATAACATTGTACCCTAACATATCAAACCCTAATATGAAACCAACATCTTGAACCCTAACATGAAACTAAAACATAAATTTTAACATGAACCCTAACATGAAACCCTAACCATATTGATCCCTAACATGTCAACCTAATATGAAACCAACATATGAAACTGAAACATAAATCAACATAAACCTTAACATGGTAAATTGAAATTTTCTTTTGAACATACATGTATTCAAGTGTTTTCTTTTATCTATTTTATCTATCATGACATGGAATTAGCTAGAAACTAACATGAAACTAGAACATGAACTAACCAACATAAAACCTCAAACTAAACAAACATATATGAACCCTAACCATGTAAACTCAATAAACCCAATTGAGAAATTAAGCATGACATGTTTAACCAACATGAACCCTAACCTTCAACTAGAGCATGTACTAGAAACCAACATAAACCCTAACATGTTCAACAAACACATGAACCCTGACCTTCAACTAGAAAACTAGAAACCAACATGAATGGGCTAACCATGAACAAATTAATCCTAAACCTAATTGAGAAATAAACCAAGTTGATCCCGAAACCTAAACATTCAACATGTTAATCTATGTTCAACTAGGCTAGTTGTAAACCTAGAGACAAAATTGAGGCATAACTCAAAACCTCTAATCGTTAGAAAATATGTGCACATGTATGTATATATGATTTTAAATCATTTTTATTTCAAATGTATATGCATTCAAGTGTTTTCAAGTTTGTTTATTTGTAATAGATGTGTTTAAAAATATATAATTAAATTAGAATTGGACCATGTACATGTGCAAAGATCAAGACATATATTCTTCTTTATACTTTTGAGCATATAGATCAATTTTTTCTATCACAATGCATCAGGTAGAGGGGCATCACATGTAGATTTCGGAGATGCTAGTGTACAGGGGCTGGTAGTAACCACTCTTCTCATAGATCTGTTGAATCTAGAGATGGAAGGGAGAAGTTATTTGCTAGTACCATAGCTCGATTGACATGAGCTATTGAGGTTATTGATCAGAGGATCTAGTCATCCACCGCCCTCCCTAATAGGGATAGGGTAAAGATCATTAGAGAGGACCTAGTTTGTATGATTGACACGGCTTAATCATACAACCCTTATGATAGTATATCTATTGATATATTCTATACTTCTCTCTCCTGCAATGTTACTGGTGTTCTAAAGTATAGACAGGTTGATTGAGAGGTCTCCACCGCTATGGTGAAGACCATGTTTCCTCATTACTGAGACATAGCCCAAGTTAGAGATTATATGACTACTCGATATGAGGATGACCTTATTGCACCATTTATATATCCTCAATGGTTGGCTTCTCATCATACGTGGCCTTAGAAGGATGAGCTTCCACTATATTTCTGCAAACAATTATTTGCAGAATTTCATTTGCATCATGATGTTGATTACACAAATTTTCACAGTCATGCTACGCAGGGAAGGGGGAGATTATCAGATAGATTCAGGGGGCCTAATGCGCCAGTGCTCACTAATAAGTGGGAAAAGGTGGGTCCAAACCTTTTGGTCATGCCAAAAGGTTTAGAAATGGAAGCTACAGGACATAGTGTACCCAATGACATGATCAAGATAAATGTATTTTCTAGTATCGTGAGTATCAGGACACGGGTTCATGAGATGTCATCTGATCATTTATGGAGATACATGTTGCATTCCCATTCTGGCACTCATCCACCTACCAAGGATGCATCCTTTCATGATGATCTATACCATATAATAGATCTATACCATCTCCCTTTGAGGTTGTAGTTATATCAAATTTGGATTAGTTGCGTCATACGAGCGCATGTATAGCCAGTGATCTACTTTGCACATATTAGGCTTTATAGATTATTGGCGGGGTTTCTCTCAAGGATGTCCCATCATTTATCCCCACCATTCTTAGCAGATCTACTGGATTAGGTTCTGAGGGTGCACAGAGATAGGAGGATATTCCTACACCACCTACAACTATTCAACGGAGTGCAGTTGATAAGGATGCACCTCACTAGTCTACCCAGGCCACTTCATCACGTCCAGTTTGTCGACTTTTAACAGCTTTCTGATAGGTGACCAAATTGATCCAACAGAGGTGTCCTTACGTGAGGAGATTGATCTCAGTGATATGTCCTTATATGATTCAAGGTTGAGTGAT
>MU225293.1:43077-60577 GCA_018584345.1 Thuja plicata | reverse complement strand
CATAGATAAAAGCTATATGATAAACTTATTGAACCATTAAAATATAGTTAACTAATCTATTCAATTTGTCATGTAAGTAATTTAAAGTAATTTAAAAGGGGATGTCTTAAGGGGAGGTATCAAAGCATACACATTAACACATAAATCTATAATAGCATACATAAAAGCTATATAATAAACCCATTGAACCATTAAAATACAATTACCTAATCTATTCAATTTGTCATGTAAGTAATTTAAAGTAATTTAAAAGGGGTTGTCTGGAGGGGATGTCTTAAGGGGAGGTACCAAAGAATACGCATTAACACATAAATCTATAACAAAATACATTAAAGCTATATAATAAACCCATTGAACCATTAAAATACAATTAACTAATCTTTTCAATTTGTCATGTAGGTAATTTAAAGTAATTTAAAAGTGGATGTCTTAAGAGGAGGTATCAAAATATACATTATAAAAGAATACACAACTTACCAAGCATGCATAACTATAGAGTTCAAATTGTAGAGTTCAATAGCATATATCCAATATCTAATACATTAAGTAAGAGTTCCAACTATAGAGTTCAAATATGAAAGTACAAGAGCTACAAAAAGAATTTCATCCTAAATCTCCTGATACATATAGTTTGGATCCTCTCTGTCTTTTATTATCTCTGAAATTTTTTCATGTTCTTCAATAGGAAACCTCCACTTTTGATTGCCACATCCTCTTTTTTGCAATGTCTCAAATTGCAACTTTGTTGCTATAACCAAGTGACTGTAATGTAGAACTTTTTGACCAGACATATATTCAATAAATTGAACACCATTTTTCTCTATCTTTACTTGTTGATAATATGTTCCTTCAATAACAACTGAAGCATTCGGATATGAATGTCCATCACCATCTATAATATATTCTAGAAATTTGTATTTATCTTTCATCCATCTAAGTAGATAATAATCTACACTTTCAATATTGTCAGGATCCGTAACCAAAACATAAATATCACCAATACAAATGCAGATTATATATTAAATTAAAAAAAAAAGTACAATAAATTCAATTTAAATAAAATATCATGTACATGTGCACCCACCTGTAACAACTAAATCAGAAACACCCTTATAATCAGCTAAAAATATAGGATCATAAATGTTTATGGCAATGTCGTCGTCTTCATAAGGATGCATTCTGATTAACTCCTTCATATCCCATCATGAAACATATCCATTTACAATATTCTCACATTAACTCAATGCATTGTCCTCAATGCAGTCAACATAGAAACATGATTTTTCTCTTACTTAAATCAATAGAGTCTTGTGTTGTCTGGTACTTTTGTATTGACGTAAACTTCTAATACCAATAATCCTTTGAAAATTGTAAGGATTAGATAGGTCTATATCTGTTAAAAATATGAAATGAAAGTTGTACATATTTAGATCAACAATTATGATAACATAGATGAACACGAAATTAAATTTTAATTTAGATTTTTTCTACAAACTATAAATTACCTTTGACTTCCAAAAAATAGCGTTTGTTTTATTTGGTGTCCCAAATAGAAAAATGATTTTGACACCATTCAATAGTTTTCTTTGAATTCTCTATCATGAACTATCTCTAAATTTATGAACTATTAGTTTAAAGAAAATACATTTAAGTTTAAATTATACTATTTGAAATATGTAGATATATATATTTAACTACTGTTCACACCATTTGTACCTACAAGTTCATGTTGGAAAAGTGCATGCTTAACACATGCTCCTGTTGCATCGTGCTCTCCTTTTCCATGTCCACTTTCAAAGAAGTTCCACAGAAACTTAACATTGCATCTAGCATGTGGCATAGCTAGCCAATTAAAGGATTTTGTAGATTTAAATTGTCCTACAAGATTAAGTTGTTGTATCCAAGATTATGATCACATAATAATTTAACAAGTAATCAATGAGAATTTGAAAATTAATTGAACTGCATATACTTACCTGCAAAACCATTAGACCAAATCCAGTGTTGTGAAGATTTTATCCCTTGATTCACAATATCTTCAAAATATATTGCAAAAAAATGAGCCACATAGTTGTTATCATGAACCTTCTCATCGCTGATATAGAAATGAACATCCTTGATGTTAATGCATTCATTTGGATTGGTACTTTCTCCCTCATCCAAATAAAATTGTGCATGTCTATAGGCCACTTGCAAAAATATTGCAACTTTCTCATAATGATAATATTGAGCTTGAAGCTCTGATTGAGGGGAGAATGTATAATTCTCTAAGAAATCTACAACTAAAATAATACAACCAGGTAGAAAACAATTTTTTGAATCACGAAACTATTTAGCTTTCCATATTACACCATGACAATGTTGGATATGTGGATAAATTATAGTACAAAACCTGGTCATAAACTCAAGGTAGGGAAATTCACTCTCCTTCAATACAATTTTTTTGGATTCATCTCTGGTCTTAGTCTGGTATGTCTCATATTCAAATCTCTTCCACAAAACTAGCATAGCAACATTAATATTCTCAATTTGCAATGGAAATTTATGGAAATTTATGTAAATCTCTGCAATCACCACATGCACTCTTTATACATTGTAATTTGAACTCATATGAATCTTCTGATTTCTCACATAAAATAGACTTCACAAATTATGTTGTACTTCCAGGGATGAACATACTTGAATTAAATGATGCCATAACCTTTTTATATGATTGGAAATATAGATGAAACTCAATATGATTTTGGAAACAACAAGTTTCACGTACCTTATTTATGCGTACAAAGCAAGGGTGCAACCTCTCAAACATTCTTTGACATATTTTAACATCTAAAAATTCTTGCTTGAATGCTTCAAACAATTCACTTTTTGTTGTATCTATAAATTGTTTTGGATGTACAATTTTCATACCGGTCTCTTCATCTTTTATCTATAGAGTATCCCTTCTATTAG
Organism: Thuja plicata; assembly: GCA_018584345.1. Taxonomy (NCBI): domain Eukaryota; kingdom Viridiplantae; phylum Streptophyta; class Pinopsida; order Cupressales; family Cupressaceae; genus Thuja; species Thuja plicata. The sequence goes on along the minus strand of MU225293.1, from coordinate 57,625 downwards.
AAGAAACATGGGAGTGAGTGGTCCAATATTCAATGATCTGTCTTTTGACATCTTCAGAAATTTTTTCCTTATAACGAAGTCTACAAATATTAACCCAACTATTTTAAATATTATCTTCTAACATATTTCTCTTCCTAATACATCTTTGAACAGTTCTTCTAGATACATTGAGTAAATCAAAAATTGTATGTACTTGTTTTCTCTATGTCAACCTTCTACTAGATAAATTAGTCATCAATTCTCTACGTGCAACACTTAAATCGGCTCCTCGACTTGAGTTGTCAATGTCATTCAATGCATCTTGCAAACTTTCAACTATTGTTTGATTTACATTGTCTCCTGAGTTTTTCTTATTATCAACACCTAACAACTCCAAAACAAGAGTCATTTCTTTTTTCCTGAATAACATAACAAATAATTGTGCTTTTCCAATCAAACCTTTATTTTGAAAATATTCATCCCAAATCTTTTTGCATGTTTTTTATTGTGCTTTCAGGTACCAATTCGTCAAATGAGAATTGAATGAAAATTGAATCCTCGTCCATCTCCATCAAATTTCCCATGTCAAAAGATATATTTCCATGAATTTGTTCCCCTACTTGAATTGGATCTTCTTGGACTTCAACATGTTCATCTTCATTACGTTTTGTATGACCTTTCATTTTTCCATCCCTTATTTGATCATATTGTCTTGTTTTATTCTTTTTATTCTCCATTGCACAAATTGTTCAAATTGAGAGCTTCGATTCACCTGCATACACAAAATCATATACTCTTGATAAAAAAAATAAAAAATAATATTGATAAGTGCATAAATTAATATTGAACAATGCTTTAATTAAAAATATAAGAAAATATCAAAAAACTAAAAAAATAAATAAACTTGCAAATAATACAAACCTCCTTGATAATATTAATTCGTATTTTCCCTTTACTGCCCAAAAATATGCCTTTAAAACAATTAAAAAAATGATTTTATTAAAAAAACATTTTCTAAGTCACAATAATTGATAATTGTTTTTTAATTAAAAAAATGTTTATATATGAGCTTTGAAGGTTGTGGTCACCCACACGACCATGTTTGGTCAGCCTTTATTTCAACTGAAACTACTTATGTGGCATCCCATGTGGCAGCCAAATAAGCAAAAAATTTGAAAATTGGAAACACGTCACTTCTGGGGCTTAATTATCTACCAAAACTCAATTTATTTTCAAATCTAAAAATACCCTTTTGTAGAGCTCGGAGTCTTGATTATGGTCATATACTTTTTATAGTCTTTTGATTACATATAATATATTATAAATTGAAAAAACTCCAAATATGTATTTAACATTGAAGAACATGCTCGTTCGAAAAAAGAAAAAAGAAAAAAGAAAATAGCAAATCATGTCAAAAAATTTTAAAACTTATATTTAACACTAGAGGAGAGAGTCCTCTTCAAGAATATATAACTTTTTTTTCTATTTGGTGTAGATTTTCTATGGCAAATTAGGCAGGAGACAAAAACTATTAATTTCAGGTAACTCCGACTTTGAATAGTTATAACAAACAAAATATATACCGAAAACCAATCTTTCTTTTTTTCTGCAATAGTTGGACATGTCATCTAAAATATATTATGAAATTAGAGGAAAACAAGATTTTTTATATATGTTTTGTTGGTGGGAACTAGACCCTCAATTTTCAGCAATTAAAAAATGGACTTCAAAAATTAAAACTGTATGACGATTCTTATTCAAAAGATTTTTAAAAAATTATAGGCATAAACTACATCCAATTTTACACATTTCATTATTTTACATAATTTTCAAATTCTAAAAACAAATGCCACTTTTATGTTGTTAAATTTTAACATATTTGCATGTCGTGGTCCTCTTCCTTTGTAAAAGTGTGACACAAGTTTGTACTTTTACCTTGAAGAGATTCATATAGTGACAAACTTATAACAAGAGAAAATTTAATTGGTAATCTTACTACCTTTGAGCTATGTGAATTTGGTGGTGCATTACCTAAGATGGAAGCATAATTCAAAGCCACTATATCTAGAAGAGACAAGCACAGATCTAATTCAGGAGAAGGACCCACAAGGAGAATGTCAAGATATGAGAAAGAGATGAAAGATGTTAAAGAAGAAGAGTGACAACTTCAAGAGTTGGAAATGTTGATTTCTAGGAGACTCCCAAAAGATTTTGGTAAGTACAAAGGAAAGATGCCCCTGAAGTGTTTTTCATGCAATAAGATAGGATATTTTGCATCTAGATATCCTATTGTTTCAAAGAATTGCTACTATGATGTTGATGAATGAGTTACATATGATGAACTTGATAATTCTAAAAGGCGTGATAATCAATTCACATTCATTTCTATCAAAGAATAATAAGATCCTAAGCCTTAAGATTTCATGCCTAGTAGCTTTGCTAGTTGTGTTTTTGTAGAGAAAGTCTAAGCTTCTCAAGTTGTCAAACAGGAAAAATGGGTAATAGATAGAAGATTCTCTCATCATATCAACTATGATAAGATAAATTTTGTGACCTTTGAAAGGTATGATAGTGGTATTATGAAATGGGGGGAGAACATAGATGGTATGATCAGAGGTAGAGGTTGTATTGATTTGGATGAGAAGAATAATACCAATGATGTGTTGTATATGAATGGTTTGAAACATAATCTTCTTAGTTTTGGACTAATGATGGACAAAGGCTATCAAATGCATTTCAAGAGTAGTAAGTGCAAGATTGTGAATGACTCAGGGAAAGAGATTGCATCATGATCAAAGATAAAAGATTGTGTCATGTGTTAAATTTGACAATATTGTGGCAATAATTTCAAATCATGATGTTACAGATATTCCTAGGGTGGATAAGCATGCTAATACTATTTACAATGAATGTCAATTGGGTAAGAAAATAAGAGTTACTTCCCTTGTAAGACCAAAAGTTCAAATGGATTGTTAGATCTTGTCCATACTGATTTGTGTCATCCTACTAATCTAAGAAGTTTGTAAGATGAAAGATATTTCATGTTTCTCATTGATTACTACTCTAGGATGGTATGGGTAACTATATTAAGAGAAAAGTATGAATGATAAGTTAAGATCTTTAAGAAAATGGTTGATACTGAGATGCGATTGAAGTTGAATTGCTTAAGATCAGATAAAGGTCAAGAATTCACATCCGATGAGTTCAGTTCTTTTTTGTGAAAATTATGGGGTAAGGAGACATTTTTCTACTCTGATGACTCAATCTAGTCTTCAAAATCCTATATCGCTATCCTTGAACACATCAAATTATTTTGTTTCTCTAGATCTCAAGAACAAAATATCAAATCAACCTAATCAATCATCCTAATTAACTTAGTTTTACTAACATCAATACACATCAACATGAAGTTTGAGATTGACATCATTCCATTTTGTATCAAATGAACATCATACAAAGGCATTTTAACATTAAATCACACAAATGGGATCGAGATTATTTAATTAGAGAAGAAGTTGCATATTTTGGGTTTTATTACCCAATTAATAGGTAGAGTAACTCAAACTTATCTGGGAGGCTCATAAATCTTCCTAAATCTTCCTAAACCATGCATAGGAGCACTTTTAGCTTGTAAAAGCGCCATTTCACTTTGAAACATGCACTGGGCATTCATAGGCACTATTAAACATTACGTAAGCGCTCTGGAATCTTGCAAATACCCATTTAGGGGTATAGGCACTAAACCATCTTGTATAGGCACCCAAAATCACTGATAAGTTTTAAAAAACAATCCTAAACCCTAGTATAGGTGCCAAAAGAAATCATGGAAGTACCCTAATATCTTGAATAGGTGCAAGAATATATTGCAGAAGTCTAAAAAGCAGACAAAATCATGTAAAATGAAGAAAAAGAATGGAAATTGAAAGGAAAGATCAGAGATAGAGAAAATATTGGATTTCCATAGACTCTCAAACATTTATAATTCTTCCCATGCTCAAAATATATTCTCTCTGATCGACATAACCATTGTTTCAATTAGAGGAAAATCCATACTTTTGCAAAGAGAAGAGGTGAAAATGAGAAGAAAGGAACACTTTTTACCCTCTTAAACTCACTTTTTAACTTTTGGAGGAAAACATTTTGCATTTTGGTCAGATTTTAATCACATTAAGGAAAAAAATTAATGCAACATTTCAACTGGGGCATTTTGGGGAAGTCAATGTGCCAATGATATTAGTTGGCACTTAACTTTGGTTATTAGATAGATTTTAAGGTTGTGAAGCTCTTTGGAATATGTTACTTTTATTCATATTCATAGGGAGGATAATGGAGTAACAAATTGTTTGGCCAAGTAACCTTATGATCAAATGTGGGGTTTGAATATTCTGAATAGGACAATTATCTTCGGAAATGTCTCACATGTTAGATTAGTTAGTGGATAAAGATATGGTTGTGTAGTACTCTTTTCTCTACTCGACAACCGATCCTTCTTACTTCATAATTCTCATTGTTTTGAACAAATTTTTACCCCTCTTTTAATTTAAACTGCAACATATCTATATTCATAATTTTAAAATAACTAATAATTTTTTTTTAAAAATAACTTCCCCAAAATAAAATATCAATACAAAATATAATCTTTGACTAATCTTCTCTTCATTATAAAATACTAAATATTAACATTTAAAAATATACATTCAAAATATAAATCATAAAAAATATGTTGATATATTATAATATAAACTGTATCATTAAATAATAATTACACTATTCATAACAGTAATAAAAATTATAACGTAAAGACTTCTTGAAAGTTTCCATGCTATCTTTAAATAATAGATAATGAATATTATTATAGATATTATAAATATATTTAAACTTTAGTGGTTGATTTGGTTGGGATAAAGGTCTAATAAAACCCTATAGGGTCTAGTCATACACCTAATTTCTAATTTCTATATAATGAATATTATAACTAAGTATACCTATATTTAAACTCTAGTGTTTGATTTGGTTGAAGGTCTAATCACACACCTAATTTCTCAATAGAAGGCATGTAGGGTTACACATCACTAGGTCTTCTTGTGTAGATATTCATTGCTTTAACATTGACACTCCTTTATCTATCCTTTCTAGTTTCATTCACCTTTATGGAAGTGAGGCTATGACATGGGCATATTTCTTCTCTACTTCTTTGTAGTCATAAAATAATCAATAAAATAGAATTAGGTATGTTTTGAGAGTTGGGCTCACCAGTATAAAGAACTATTGATCATCTCCTAGATTTAAAACTCAACCTTTTGGTCCCAAAATTTTCAAACCAGCCAAAAAGTTGGCTGTCACTATTACATGGTTAGAATTTTAGGGCAATTTTTTGTTACATGTATCTATTTATCATTGTTCAGAAAAGCTGTAAGATTGAATAGATCTACTTAAATTCCTCCCAAATCATTCTCCACAACTAGCATTCCGAAGATGAATAGTAGTCAGAACTTCCACTGTAGTATTGAAACAGGGCCAATCTATTATTATAAAGCAGAGACAAAGGTTTGCAATTATGACAATGCTAAAGTTTTATTCTCTAGGAAGTCTCTTTTCGCCTTTGTATTTCATCTATGAATTATCGCTGAAGGCCTATTTGCTTAGTTTGCAGAGGAGTTTTAATTTTTCAGTAATTAGATTTACGGTCAAGGTTAATAGAAACCATGATCAAAGTTAATAGAAACCATGATCAAATTTTCTTTTCAGGGTCACATTCACAAAAAAACAGCCCACGGAGAACACCATTGTCATTGATAATCATACTTTTGATTCTTCCTCTTTTTCTCCGACAGATTCGACAGCTTTACCAGTGGAGTTTAGGAAAGATTATCCAGATTCTCAATTAGTAGATACCAATGGGAAATACAATGCGACTGAGCTACAAGATTCAACTGTTTTAGAGGATGGCTATAAATTTCACAGAGCTGAAGATCAGTTATTTAGCAATACAGAAATTATTGAACCATGCGTTATAGAGATCAATATGGAAGAATACATTTTTCTACCCATAACTCGGTTTGAGTAAAGTATTAGCACCACAGATTTATTTCCAGATTCATTTAGTTTATCCTGGACATTTTTAATAGAATCAATATTAGACATGCGCAGGATCTGAATCAGAACAGTTCAACAAGTACGCTTATGATAATTTCACGGTTGTCGATGTGTGGCAACTGTTGATCAGTACGTCTAGATGGGTTGGAAGACAATAATTTGTACCCGTGATTTAAGTTGATTTAAATCATTCAGTGATATAATATTCAGATCTTCCGTATAAAGAGAGAGAGCACATCAAGGCTAAATCATTTCTCTTTAAAAGTTGAGAATCTACGCAAGGACAAACCAGTAGTTCAAAGACATATTGCGCCTGTTTTAGTACTGGTTCCTACACACTTGCCCAAAAATGAGTTAAACAATGCAACTATTGCAATCAAATTTCAATTCTCGTACAAATTCTCATCTTATTTTAAAGCAAATTCTGTCGGTCCATGGATGACAAATCATATTTACTTTGACCAATACAAAGTTCTTCTTAACCAATGTTATATTAATTAAATTCCTTAAAAGATAGGTTGTTGCCATTATCACAAACAATTTTTAAAATTGTTTAGTACCATAAATAATGATTTTACGGTTGTTCAATTGGTTCTTAAAACAAATAATCAGCACAGAAAGTTATGAATATTGATTTTATGATTATTTATCATTTTTATATATTACAAAATGTATGATTAATGTGTAAAAATATACTAGATTTCAATAATAAAGATATTAATATATAGAGAGAAGATAATTATATATGACATTTTAATTTCTTTATTTTAATAGTATTACTATTGTTATACTCAAGCAATAGATGGAGAGTCCAAAGAAGGACTGCTCAGTTATCCTTAAATGATTACAATATCCTAAAATGATTACAATGGCTCACTAGCCTACCTCACTTAGATTATACCCGACTCATAGGCAATCACATAGTTATTACAAACTTATATATAGAGATAAAACTATAAAGGACTAGTATTACACTGTCATTCTACTTTTCTCCCTATTTTGTCAATGCCACTAACACCTCCCAAATGAACCAAAGAGGTGTGTTTACATCAGTTCCAAAATATAAGAAATGATTCAAATAGGCCAAAAGACACTTTGAATGTCAATATCTTATGAAATGTGTAGGTCAATCAAAATCTACCGCTGAAGCAACATTTGTTGAATAATATCAATGTGGTTCTAACTAGAGTTCTCTCTAATTCCATACAATCTCATGATATATTGGATCCACTACTAAAAGGAATAGAAAGATTCTACAAACCTTCTCCTATAAACAAGGATAATACAATTGTTTGAAAGCCACTAAAGGCATGTTATAGAAACATACATTAAATTGAGTGTAATTTATGGTCTTGAAAATTTAAAGGGTATATCTCATTTCTAGCATTACACTTATATAAACCTAAATACTTATGTTCAACACATGTGGAAAAATATCAAGCAATAAAAAAAAACTTTAAAAGTAGATAGTCTTTGTATCAATGTTCCTTTAAAAATAAATAAATTAAATTAGTAACATAAACAAATAATCCCAAAAAATATGTGTCTAAATTTATTCATCTTCTAGATTAAAAGATATTAAACAAATAAAAATATAGAATACAAAAAAAATATGACATACTTAAAAGATACTAATGAGAAAATATTACTAATTAAAAGACACTATATATCAAAAAATTTATTTTAAAAATATTTAAATTAAAGATAGAATTATTTCTTAAAAAAATTTAGTTAGAGTTTATATAAATACTACAAATTTTTAGTTTAAATCATGTTTTAAATTTGTATAGTTCAGTTGATTAGACCATTATTTAAAATTATTGTGATGCTGGTGTGAGACACCCTTTGATACCATGTAGGGGAGACTAAAATCTTTTCCGCTCTGGCTAATCAAGCTAGACCCCCCACCCTTATGGTTCACTTATTATAATTGAGAGAAAATAATAGATTTTTTAAGTTCTAACTTGCATAGTCCACTTCAATACAAAATGACACAAAATGTTATGTTTTTACCCTTAAATATATTCCTAGTTGTAGGTGATCAAAGTGTAACTATCTAAATCAATGGAACTATTGCACACATACAAATTTTTTTATATTCTTCCTTATTACTTCACCAACCACAATTACTGTTTTCGTTATGTTTAACTATGCATGACACTCCATCTTGTTCATCACACAATCATGCCCATCAATAATCTTAATCGCATGTATGTCACCAAGTGACTTTAACAATTACATAAATGGATGAATTACACCCATATAATGAAATCCTAATTGTTAAAGAGTACATTGATAGGATAGATGGAAGTGTATGGTTTACATTTCTCACATTAAAAATTTCTTGAATGGTAAGCAATATGTAGTCTTAGGAAAACTAGTTAAGTTTAGTTTCCCCTTTCCAATGAAAAGAATATTCATTCTTACCCACAATTTCTATAATCATGCATTCAATCCTATTAGTTTTTATTTCAATAGAAGTTAAACATGCTTTCTTGAATATTTTTCTTTAATTTTATGATTGATTTAGCATAATTTCTTATCATTTTGAATAATCTATAAGCAATGTCATTTTGTTGAGAGCCATCACCTAAACCTACTAATATCTAGGCTATTAGTTTTAAAACACTATTTTAATTTTCATAGAATAATGCACAAAATAGAAGAAGGAAGATCTTCTAACTTACCAAACACACAACAATATAAACTAATGTAGCAGATGCAAAGTGACCAATAAATATGTCTGCCAATTTCTAGTTCTAAAAATCTCATGGCACAATTTGGACGAATGCCTTGTATCTGAAATATGCTCGCAAGCTCAACATCACATTATGTTATTTTCAAGAATTATTTAATTTCATAAATGTTTTAGAAACTAGATTAAAAACAATGGAGGAATTATGGAAGTGGATGTTAATGCCTTTTGCACCTAACCTAGTAGTGTTATTGATGCACCCTATGAGTGATTTAGTATCCGCCTCTTCTATCCAAACTTCCTCCAAATCTGCGCGATTAAAAGGATAATGTTAACGTTACTGTTCCCACTGTGATCGTACAGAGGATTTATTTAATAGTGTAGAACCAGATTTAATATTGTAAGAGACTGACAATGCTCGAATAGTTTATTTATCTTGAACTTTAAAAAGATCAGCAAACAAAAGAACAAAACAAAATGATTGTTATATATGCAAAATCTCCCATCAATCTACGAGAAAATAAGAGATTGAAATTTTCAGCCACTTACATTTTGGTGTCACATGCCAAGCAAAAAGGCAACGTCAAAATTATTTGTCATTTCAGAATTAATTATCAAAGAACAAACCTAGCGCATAGAGAATATACATTTATAAAATTTTAATTTAGATAGTACATATAGATTTAATGTATAATTTTGTTTGGTAATATTGTAGGAATAGTTGTAAATTTCAAGTTGTTAGTGTTGATGATGATTATCTATATAGAAATAAAATACATTCTTTAATCAATAAATCATTTGGTTCAGTGTACAAATTAAACATGACTATTAGCACAAATCAGCCTTTCTAAACACCTTTTAAAAAACATACTAATATACTATCATATTTGTTGATAAAGCCTTAAAATCTTACTAAATGTTAAAATCTTGCCAAGTCAGTTATTGTAAAAAATTAAAAGTAGGCAAAACTTTAAGAATAAATTAACATTCCCTAATTCATTTTAAACTAAGATATATTATAATACATATTTTAATCATGATAAGAAACGAATAAAATAGAGAAAGGTAGTTGACAAAAAAATAGAATAGAATGGCGTCTTCTAATTGAAAAATACTGAGTCTGATAGATGCCCTGAAAAAACCAGTCCAGAATATTCGTCTTTTTGGCATAATGCATGCATCTTTACACTTCAAATCAGAGCTTTCTTTTCGAATGAAAATTATTTTATAAAATCAAACCCAATAATGAAGATAAAAAATTGTCTTGTTATACATGTGGTACCCATTTGGCCAACTTAAATGCTCTCTGTTTATTTCATCCAAGGCCTACAAAATGAATTTGGTTCTGCCCCATCTGTCTTTTTATATTTGTCTTGTTATATAAAGAAAGGTTGTAGATTTTATATTGAATTATACTGTGACAAAATATATCATATCATCTGATATGTCTGACTGTGTATAACATTAAAAAAACACTTAATCCAAAATATATCATATCATGTGTCATGTCTGACTGTGTATAACATTAAAAACCACTTAATCCAAATTCAATAGAAAATCTACAACCATTCTTTATATAACAAGACAAATATCACAAGACAAATGGGGCAGAACCAAATTCATTTTGCAGGCATTGTACGGAATAAGCAGAGAGCATTTAAGTAGTGGGAATTATTTGGCCAAATGGGTACCACATGTATAATAATAAAATTTTAATAAACGTTTAAGGTATATTTTATTATTATAATTTTTTGAAATTTTTATTTTTTTGGGATTTGTTGTTTAATGCTTTTTCTAAAAAAATTTGCATGTGATTTTTTCATTTATTTTGATATAAAGTTTATATTTAAATATAGAATAATATAAGATATACAAATAAAAGTAGAAAAAATATTTAATTATTTATATAATATATAAATAGTCTTTCAAACAATTATTCTATTAAATATATTGAAAATTTATTATATATACATATTTACTGCTGTTCTTTAATTTAAATTATAAAATATGATTCAATTTTAGGCCACTATCATCTTAAAATAATAATTTATTCTCCACTCCTGGGCATAGGGAGTTCACAACACTTTCAAATGAGAAGTCCCAACAAAGTCTCTACTGTAGCTAGTTTTTTATAGCTTTAACAAATTTGGTTGGTGATAGCCTTGAGAAATTCACATCCATTGCATTCAGTTTTTTTTTTTTTTAATTACACATTTTAATGCATTAGATTAAATGTCAAACTATATTAAATTCTTGAATGACAAGTCCACTATTACTTATGTCATAGGTTTTGACACATACAATAATAGACATATCATGTCCAATTTTAATAAATTAGACTTTAGTGAATATTCTATAAAAAATGTATCTAATTGAGATTCTCAATGTTATAATAATATGAAATAATTATATTTATATATTTTACATTTATGTCATTTTATATTTCTTATTGGTTTATTTATTGTAGACTAAATAAATTAGCATTGGGGAATATGAAACCAAAATGCCAACCAGAAAAGAAAATTTCATGAAAACTATCCTAATCCAACCATCAATTCCATCAAAATGAAATGTATGAAAATATAGACTAAATCAAATGTAACAAAGCATTCTTTTGATGCACTTTGATGTTCTTATGTTTTTTCTCTACAGGTATGTTGCTCAAGTAAATGGAGTGCACAAATGGTAAAACTTAAGGAGAAATTGATAGCATAAAGACAATAATACTTAAAAATTATGGTTATTGAGAATGAGGACAAAGAGGTTAATTTATAGAAAAATTGAGATGGATTTGATGGCCTAGGTCAATTTGGAACTCAAGATAGTTGATGGATAAGATTCAATAAGAGGACAAGTCAAGTGATGATAAATTGGAAATTCCATTTCCAAGTGGATGAGGAAATAGAAATAAGATAGACTTAAGTGAAAATAAATTCTGATAAAAAATTGGCGTTCACAACTGTATACGCTAAATATGGGCCTCTCTACTTAGCCATACACTTCAACATAGGCATTATTCACCAGTCACATACATGAATGAATATGAATTTATTCATCTTGCATGTCTGGATGAGTCGAATTGTTGCCTCCTATCGAGACGGGGTTTTGAGTAAACTCTCAGATTCAAGAACCCAACAACCGAGACCAATCTCAAAACGAGGGATTTAATCTACAATTGTAGATGCAATATTAGTCTAGAAATGAATATGAGATTAAGATAAGAAATGAGCATGAGATTAATCTAAGAAATGAGCATGAGATTAATCTAAGAGCACTTAAAAGAAACTAAGCTATGCATGATTAATCTAGAATGTTATTAATCTATTCAAATAATTATGAAAATAATGAAAGCGTGAATGCACAAATATTGAATTAAAAAATGCTTCAAAAATACACTCTCCTCTTTTTTTGAATAAGAAACAAGAGATTTCTTTTATAGGATGAGAGTCTAGTTCAGAATGGCAAGTTTCCTTTGAGAGAAATAGTTAACGTTTTGAAATCCAGTTTAGAATAGCAAGTTTCCTTTGAGAGAAATACTTTATATTTTGAAATCCAGTTCAGAATAGCAAGTTTCCTTTGAGAGAAATAGTCAACTGTTGCTTTTTTAAGTGAATGAAACAGTTAACTGATTTGTTGCACTTTTGAATCACAGTTGACTCAAAGTTTCCATTTCTAAACTGAAATGAGGATTTTGGAGAGCCTATTTGATTAAATAAATGAAATATGACCTTTTAAATGTTTTTTCTCAATTGTTTGAATAATTAAATTCAATTATTGAAATCAAGATATTTATTTAATAATTAAATATTATTTAATTCCTTTTTATGTATTTTAGCTAAAAGGGTGAACTTAATTTAGTTTTTGATTAAGGTAAAAGCAGGTTTTGAAGGGAACCCCGAAACCCTTTAACATAACAAAGAGAGGAGAGACTAAAAAAGCCCAACGAGCATCAGATTGACCCAGAGATGGGAACAATCAACAGAGGGTCAAAACCTAGATATTGCAACATAAACATACTAAACAAAAGGAACAAAATAACTGTTGGAAAGAAAACAGAGAAGAGGCCCGCCAGCACCAAAATCAGAGCAAGGACTTTGTAATTAAATTAATTCGATCATAGGGTTTATTTAGCCAATTGTAATTGATATTTAGGAAATAAATATAGTACGTGATTAATACAAATTTAGGGTTTTCTACATTTGACACTTAGGTCTAGTAGAGTCAGTCAAAACTTAGAATTGCCTAGTACTATAGGACTTTGACGATTCAGAAGGTTGACAAATGTAACAAAATTGGTTGAGGTGGCAAGATGTCAATTTTGGGGTGTTACATTTTGCCCCTCTTTGAATTGATGTGCGAGTGGCGCATTGATTCAAAGAATAGTCTGATGTTTGAAGTATAGAGGAATAGTTTGAAATTGATTTCAAGAATTAATGATGGTTTCAGAGCCATCTCCAAAATGGAGCTTAACTCTCTGAAGTCTAGGTTAGATTTTTGAGATGCCGATTAGATCAAGTTTTTGAGGGTCATCTTCAGAATGAAGCTTGACTCTCAGGAATCTAGGTGAGATTGCCCCGATACCTGGCAGTGAGACTTTTAGAACCATCTCCAGAACAGAGTTTGATCCTCAGGGATATGAGTTAGATTGCTCAGATACCTAATAGATGAGCTTCCGAGGACCATCTCCAGAACAGATCTTGATCCTCAGGGATCCAAGTTATATTGCTCAGATACATAATAGCTTATATTTTGAGAACCATCTCCAGAATGAAGCTTGATCCTCAGGGATTTGAGTTAGATTGCTCATGTACCTAATAGATGAGATTTCGAGAATCATCTCTAGGACAAAGATTGATCCTCAGGGATCCAAGTTAGATTGTTCTGATACCTAATAGATGAGCTTTTGATAACCGTCTCTAGAATGAAGCTTGATCCTAAGGGATCCGAGTTAGATTGCTCTGATACCTAATAGCTGACAAGATGTAAGGAACATGGATGCCCCTAGTGATTCAAGATTATGGAATACCCTGTTTTGACTGTGAAGTATGAAAACTGAACATGCCCTAAGTGATGAGATGCCCCTAGCAATGAGGAATTTCAAAATTAGATTAGACTTGAAGTGATTCAATGATGTAATCATCCTACCCCCTCGGGAGCAAAATGGAGAGATGACATGCCATAATGGTTATTGAAAGTGATAAATCATAGATAGATGTTGAAGTGAGGACCAAGAAGAACATAGAATGGATTATGGAAGATTCTGAAAGATTCAGAAGTGATTTCGAGTGATTTCAAGGTTTGGTTGACCAAGTTTGACCAGGGTTGACGAGAGTTTACTAAAGCTGACTAGAGTTGAATTTTGAGGAAAATTATCAAAGATTTGTAGAAATTATTGACTGGATATGATTCTGACAAGAAAGCAACAGCAAAAATTCAACTGCACAATCATCCGATTGAGTCGGTCTCAAAAATATTAAAATATGATTTTGAGTTATATAGGAGTGTTAGATTTTGATTTTGATTTTGATCCTGAAAATGGATTCAAAGCGCTCGATTTAGCCAAGGGTGAAATTTTCACGCAAAATAGAGTACTTTGGAAAATTAGGCCAAAACCTATATCTGGGCCAAAAGTGTCTTTTTCAAGTCATTTTTGTAACACCCCAAAATTGGCACCTAACAACCTAATCAATTTTGGTGCATTTTCTCATCCTCGAAGTCCTATTGTACTAGGCAAATTCTTCTCCTAATTGACTTTAATTGATTGAGTTTCAAATGCAG
>MU225293.1:21517-42977 GCA_018584345.1 Thuja plicata | reverse complement strand
GTTTTCTATAAAAGAGACCTCTTTTCTTCATTGAGAGATCCTTGGTTTTTGAGCACAATTACTATAGTCGATTTTAGTTTCAATTTCATGCTTTTAGTTTACATTTCTAGCATAATCAATATAATCTCATTTTGGAATTGAATATTGTTAGCTTTGATTTATGAGTTATTTGTAAGTGCTAACAAGTTCATTTATGCTTTAAAAGCTTTTCAATTTCAATTTGTTAATCAATTCTAGCTTACTTGCATTTCATTTCTAGAATAGTTGTATTTCAATTCCATTAGCTTAAATCATGTTCAATTCATAGAATAGCATCATTTTTCATCATATCTAGTTGCAGATTTCTCACATTTGATGGCTGTTCTTCACACACTACACTCTAAAAATCCTCCGTATTAGAGAAGATCAGATTGTTGGCTCTCGTTCTGAGGGTATACTACAGCAATCACTCCTAATTAGGAGGCAACAGGTCGCCTCAATCACTTTGTAGAGAAAACAATTCATGTTTGTCTCTGCAAATACATTGATTGAATAAGGACTATGTTGGGTTTTTTGTTGGATTGAGAGGTCACATTCGACATCAAACAATTTTCACCCATTGACTTTTTAAGAGAAAAGAGCTTTGAGAAAAAATGGTGGTCCCCATGAGTACTCATCAATTCAAGTGATCCAGTTGTCACAGTCAGTCGGCAGCATATGGGCCACCTGTAAGTGATCAAATACCTCCTTTTCAATCCAAATTTTATTGCATTTCATAGATTTTTGCATTATTTTCTATGTTTTTAGGAATTAGCCCTTGGGTTCTCATGCGAAGAACTGGTTTCTTCGCGCTAGGCTACGCGAAACCTCGCATGAGAAAATGCATAAAAGCATTTCCTCACGGATGCCTATGCATATCCTCGCGTGGGAGGGCACCCAAGTCTCGCCCAAGAAACCCTTGGAGAGGGGGTTTTATCACGACAAACTATGTGAAACTTCACGCGAGTTTGAATCGTCGTGCCCAGCGGTGAACTTCTTCGTGCGAAATTCTGCTTCTTTGCGCGGCAAAGAAATAGAAAATTGAAGGTTAGAATAGTCTTATTTTAGTCTGTTGCCACTTTCGTCGGCTTTGTATCCTTGTTTAGGATGTCTGCGTATCTTTATTTCTCATTTTTTTATTAATTGTCTTGAATTATAAGCCAAGTAATGATCGTGCACTATTGTTTGAATGTCTTGCAAGTTGATTTCCCAGATATTGCTTTTACTTCACACCATCTAGCTATCGATGAGTTGATTGGGTAGTTAGATGATGTTGAGGTTTCTCACATAGATGCATTGGGGTTGTCACACCTCTGTGAGATACCCAATATTTGGGTTAATCATGGACTACTTAGAGCCCTGGTGGAGCATTTCCATTTGGAGATGAACACTTTCCACCTTCCATAGGGTGAGCTCTTAGTGACCTCTGAAGACATATAGAGGATTCTAAGGATTCCCTTCCATGGTCCATGGGTAGATTTTGATGTACAACCATGGCCAAGTACATCAACGCTAAGAGAGATTCTATAGGACAAGCTTGTCATGGGTAGAGCCATCCCATGAGAGGAGTTGATCAAAGAGTATGGGCCAGGGCATTGATTGGCCATGGTTTTGGTAGTATTCCTCAGATCTTAGCTGATGAAAGATCATGGTCAACGTGTTTTGGAGTGCGGGTGGGGTCAGATGTTGCAGAGGATATTCGTGACGGTAGTAGATTATGGATGGGGTTAGTGTATGATGGCCCACATGTACCATGAGATGCATGAGATCACCTACAATGAAGTGAAGAGTATGGAAGTAGGTGTTTTTGTATTAGAGGTGTGGGCATGGGAGCACCTTCCTATCTCCTGGCCCATTTGTGACAATATGAGGTAGCCGCTTGAGCCTTATATATACAGGTATAGGGGTGTGATTAACCAACCCATGCTGGGTAAGATGGAGCAGTGATAGGCTTAGTTAGACGATCTGGTAGACATAGTATAACGACCATGGAAGATGACCGAGGCATGAGACGATGCCAGGGACTAGCTCAGCAATATATTTTGTTCATGACCATTGATTGGCTGTTCTATAGCAGTGATCGAGAGATTATCATTGACTTGGGTGTGGCAAAAGTTTGGCTAACCACAGGATATCTCCTAGGAGTACTGTTCATATGCTTGCTTCACCTATGAGGTGAGGAAGGGCTAGTTAGCACGAGTAGATCACAGTCGCAGTATGATAGACCCACAGTCACTTGTACTAACATATTGGGATTACCTAGGTAGGGTGGTGGATGGTGGCATGACAGCAGTATACATGGAGTATTTTGCCAGTCATCCATTCCCCCAGTTTATAGATCCAGTAGGTATGGGGGCCCTTGTACATGTAGTCCATCCACAGGTACCACTACCACCTCCACAACAGAGACCATAGCCACCAACATAGCAAGGACCATAGCAGGAACCTAAGCCACATACCATGTAGGTTCCCATCTCTGCTTGGTAGATGAGGATCGATCTTAGTGCTGGCAACAGTTGGAGACACGAGAGACACACTAGACAGAGGACAGCTGAGCAACAGGAGTAGAACTAGAAGGAGGTGCAGAAAGAGGAGCCTATGTAGGAGGAGGAGTAGGAGCATCCTGCACAGGATCTTGTGCCAGGGGATCCATTATCACAAGCACACGATTCCATGTGGAGATCCAGGGAGAGAGTCTGAAAGATGCAACGACAGATTACAGAGCTACAAATACAAGTTGTGGTTTGAGATGCCCGACTCACGGGTAGAGATTGAGAGAAGCTTGCAAGGTCTTAGGATCAGTTGGAGAGTGTTGGAAATACAATATGGGAAAGCAAGATACTGAGAGGGGGGACTGAATCAGATCTTAAACTTTTATCCTTTAAAACAAAACTAATCCACAACCATGCATAAATATAATTGAACTATCAACTAGTAGCATCCATGATAGTAAATAAATAACTCAAGACAACATAATTTTGGTAGCCCAGAAACCCTATAAGGTAAAATTGGGGTGGGGATGATACCCACAAATATCTTCACTACTGCAACAATAAAGTGTCTATTAGGGCTACAAAATTTGATCACAATATGTAATCTACCTGGTTAAAGGTCTACCCAATTAAGAGCTCTATATCATTACAATCTACCTTGTAAAAGGATTTAAACTTACAACAATTTAAGCACTCAGCTAAGAGATTTAGAAAGGTATGTTAGAACCACTCTATTAAGAGATTTCACCTGATACACTGGTTAGAATGTCTCAAGAACTGACCCTTCATTATAAACTCTGATGCTGATAACAGATCTCCTATTTCCAATACCTTCTTTGATCCAATAATCTGATATGTCTTTACTCTATTGTTGACTTCTTTTTCATTATGCTAGATCTATGCTTCTTCTATCAACATAACCCTTTGTACATCTCTCATCTACGTGTATAGTCAGAAAATGGAAGCACTTCCATTGTAGATGTGTTTAGCCTTCCGATTAAGTGGTTTGGGGTCATGGAAAGCACCTTGAATGGGTTACTAATCTTGACATGGCTTCCCCCCTATTTAGTCCCTCTTTCCACTCTTGTTTAGCCTGAGTTCTACATTCTGGACTGCAGATTGGTGATTCTAGGTTTCAGGGTCAGGATCGACCTTTTAGGTCTATGTCAACCTTGACCCTGACCTAGGTT
Organism: Thuja plicata; assembly: GCA_018584345.1. NCBI lineage: Eukaryota > Viridiplantae > Streptophyta > Pinopsida > Cupressales > Cupressaceae > Thuja > Thuja plicata. Next base: position 39,277 of record MU225293.1, on the reverse strand, counting down.
AGGGTTGACCTAGACCCTGAAATAGGTCAGGGTTGACCTCGACCTTGACCCTGGGTTCAGATCCTGGGGCCTCACAGATTTTGGAGGTCGACCTTTGCAAAAAGTATTTCCCACTTCTGGGTCAGCTATTACGGGTTTCGAAGTGTTGATTCCTAGATTGTATTTAATATAGGTCCTCCCCTAGGGGTAAAGGCTTTAATGGGAATTTAATCCTCCTATGTAGGCCTCCTTAGAAGATTGTGCCCTAATTCCATATAAAAGAGAATATTTCTCTCTCATTTTCTCTAAGAACCATCATCAAGCGAATTAAGTCTTCTAATGGTGATCAAGAATTCTCAAAACTATCTTCAAGTGTGATTCAAGCAAGCTAAGGAGTGAGATTTGAAGCAAGTATTCATCCATTCAAGTATCCATTTCATGAAGGAGATCCATTGGAGGCCATTGAAGGATTGAAGCTACATAGTGCCCTTTTGGTGATCTTTCCATCCACCTTCTTCCAAGCCTATTCCAAAGTCAAGAACCCATTCAAGACTTGGTGTTGGAGATCTATTAGCAAGATATTGAAGACATCCTTCCTTTCTACATTCCACATTTTGAGGTACAAGTTCAGGATTGGAGTTTTGAGACCAGTTCTGGATACGCTTTTCAGCTTTCTTTCAAACGCTATGAACAGAGTCACTTTCAGATCTGTGTAGGTCAGGGTAGACATTATTGGGTTAGGGTTGACATTTGTGGGTCAAGGTCAACCTTTTTCATAAGACGACATCAGAATGGAAAATAATTTTTGGGTTTTTTTTTTCTCTACATTCTAGTTTGAGATCAACTGTTAGTATTTCCAGAAATGGTCTACAGACCTCAGAAAACAACATTCTTTGATATTCAATATTTCAAGGTTAGTGCATTTCTCCTATTTCTTCAATTACTATCATATATCATTTCCATACTTATAATTAACAGAATTAAAGGTATCCCCCTTGTTATTCTCCTTTCCAAATAGTTTATTCATTTGTGCATCAGCCCTTCCTTGGGGTTGATCAACTTGGATCTCCCATTTGTGCATTTGAGGATAAAAGGAATATCTTATCTTCTCCTTAATCACAATTGCAATACTTAATCAATACAATTCAATTAAGGTTAAGAGATTCAATACATTCTAGGAAACTTAAAGGACAATTCACATATCAATCACATCCCAATCTTAATAGTCAATCCATAATCAAATCAATCATTTTTATATCTTATAGTACGCATACACCTCTATCTCTCATGCACATACACCACTATTAGGGTTTAAGAAGTAATCTTAATATACTTCACGAATCTGGCGATTAGCTCTAGGTCAACGATCAAGATCAAGTTCTTATGCCACTTAGGCATTCCAATTTTCTGATTGGCTCCATGCCACGTATTGGGATCAAATAATTAATGCATAATTAACTCCATTGAAATCATTAAATGCATGAACAAGTCGGCCCAAAATGGTTTACCTTCAAGTTTGTGCCATTCCAAACATATATATATATCAAAACTATCTTGCTTGGCACATTAAGACTCTGGCACTTGGCATGAACATGATCAACTATTGCTTGATTGCCAAGTCACTCAGAAACCACTATCTGCTTGGCAATGACTATTCCAGATTTCTTGGCCTATACTGGATAGCTCGCAGTAATGCCCGGCTAACCTGCCTAGATAAAAGACTAAGCATGGGACACTAATGATCAACAAAACTTAGAGATCAATAGAGATTTCTTTGGAGTAGACACCTCATCAATCCTCTTAAGTGACTTATTATTATGCAGTATATGTGGGGATGGTGCCTAGTGAGGCAGAGCAGGGACCCAGGTTTCTAGTGTATGCTAGAGCTTCGAAGGGTGCATAGCCACCACCTCCTCTCGATATGCTTCCTCCTCCACCTCCTCCAGAGGATGAGGGAGAGGACTAGAGCTAGAGTTAGCATATTTTGATAGATTGTATCACATGATGTATATAATACATTGGCATCTTTGTATTGTATCACCATTTTTGAGATAGACTGTGCTCGAGTAGCACCCATTTTATATTGTATATATATATATATATATATATATATATATATATATATATATATATATGAGCTCGTCTTTGGTTATCATTGCATTTGTCATGTTGTACTTTATGAGATGTTGTATTCTATGAGATGTATCCTATATGATTAGATGCTTAGATGATTAGATGAGTAGATGTATGCAAATGTTATGTATGAAATGCACATGTATATTTTGTGATTTTATGAATATGTAGGAGATGCATATGTTTTGATTTTATGACATGGATATGTAGATGTAGATATGTATGTATGCAGATGATATTTGTTAATGCACGTGTGAATAGAGATACATAAATGCAATGTATATGGTACTAACATCTCATGTAGGGTGTCAAGATGTATGATAGATGCTAACCAAAAGAATTTTTGAAGAATGAGAGCGAGGATCGAACACTTGTGCTGTCGTGATGAAACCAGGGCATTGAAGAAGAACTCATCATACAAATCTAGGAGAACACAATAAAGTGATCATCAAAACATTTCCGCGATGCCAGTCTAGAATGAAAGTACAATCCTATGCTGGATGCAATTCCTAGGACATGGTTGTCGGACCCATTGAATAGTTGTCATCATAGAGAATGTTTGGAAGACCGGAGTTGATACAATCCTTACTAGTGCCATTGCAACCATAAGAATATGAATATGACTTTTATTAGATTAGATATGGGAAATTAACGTAAGCATCAAGGCACAAAAGATTCGATGACCTAAATGTCATTTCCTCTTGGTATAGAAAGAGTACACCAGTATCAAGGCTTTCAAAGCCAAGATAACCATGAGTGCGGTCTTGTATAGATAAACAGAGCAATAACAGTCAAGGATATAGCTCCCACCTCACCTTGTCATAAAAATAAATAGGATTGAGGGATGTGAGGTTTTTCCACCTTAGTGTAGATGCTCTTATCACATACACCCTAGTTATTGGATGTTGTCGGATCATCAAAGGCACACAAATAAGAAGGAGACAAAGAAAAGAGAAACAAAATCAATGAGAACATACATCATATAAAGAGAAATTCAATCATAGCTCAACATGTTTCAAAGTTTCTAGATGTGTTCATGTATAGGGGTGTTGAGAAACACACTTGTTCTTGAGAGTGCTTTGTGTTTAATTGGTATGGATAGATGTTGTTTATGTTTGTGATATCCAATGTGTTTAGAGAAATATAGATGCATCCAAAGATAGTTTTAATAATCAATGTTGATTGTGGTTTTGAGAAACACGGGTTGATTGTGTAAGTAGTGAGTTTCCCTTCAGAATGAAAAGATTAGTGATGAAATTTGTGATCTAATTGGAGACCCATGCCCCTAGGTGGAAAATGACTTGACTCATTTTGCGGGCACAAAATCAATTTTGTTGCCCCCAGGTTATGATTTTGGATCGATTCAAGTCAGGAGGGTTCTTAGAGGATTCAAAGTGTCAGGAAAATGACTGAAAGCTATATACAACCTGAAGCAAAGAAATGCCAAGACAAAGCATGGAGTACCACTCCAACTTAAATGGATTGATGTCAAAATGTAGATATATGTCATGTTCACCAAAATATGATTAGTATGGCGATAGTAGACAGATGCAGTGAGAACCACTAGTGACTGATGCGAGAGAGATTCTCAAGTGGAGAAATCTGAGTAATAGCTAGGCATCATTAGTGAGAATCACTAGTGACTGATACAAGAGAGTTTTTGAAAAGCAATTGGATAGTGTCCCCTAGACCAAGAAGGTTGTCCCTGGAGTATGACCAGTTTCAATCCATGTAAGTTGGTATCTTGAAGGTAACTGAGAGCATGTGTATGAGAAAATGAAAGCAAGAAAGCAGGAAAGAAACTATACATAGCCAAGGGATGTTGCAATCGATATAGCATTGCGGAACAAGAGGTGCCTATTTACCAGGTTTTCACCTTCTTTGAAGAATTTTTTTTTTCTACCATGATGCCTATTTCCCAGGTTTTCATCAATGGCACCTTTTTTCTCTTATCAATTTTTTTGTATTTTTGAATTTTTTGAATTTTTTTTTATTTTTTTGATACAGAATAGATCTCTTAAATAGGTAGATATATTTGCAGAACCATGCAAAATCTCATTAAACCAGAGCCAACATAAGCCATGTGCCCTCGTGACAAGGTATACAAAAACTTATCCAAATGGATTTTGGGGGAAAAGAAGAAGATAACTATTCCTAGGATTGTCTTTTCTTGTAAGACTAGAAGAATTTGTGAATGAGAAACTTCATGCACTAGGTAGTACATTTCAATTTTTTTGAATTTTTCAAGAGATTTTGCAATTTTTAGGATTTTTTCAGGACATTACTATGTACATGAGCATTCTGAAGATGTCTAAGCTATAGAATCATTTCATATGAAGGGCATTGATCGGATCCTTGAGTTTCTCTCCTTTAGTGTTAGAGAGTTGATAGGTGCCAAACCAAAATACTGCAATGACAACATACAAACCAAGCCAATTTGGTTCAAATTTTCCCTTTTGGACCCAATGTTGTTGATTCTTAGGCTTCTCTCTCAAAATGAGATCACCCACTTGGAAGTCCCTTGGTTGAACCTTCTTGTTATAGCTCTTAGACATCTATTTCTGATATGCTCTGAGGTGATCAAAATCCACTTGTCGACGTTCATCTAGTAGTTCCACCTCTTGTAGCTGAGATATTCTATTTTCATCATCAGTGATGTGGCCTTTCAGAGAGATTCACAAAGTAGGAATCTAAAGCTCAATAGGTAGCACAACATTTGCTCCGTAAACCAAAGCAAAGGGCGTGGCCCCTGTCGGTGTTTGTATACTTGTTCTATATGTCCAGAGAGATGGATTGATCTAGAGATGCCAATCTCATCCAAATTTTTGAACTGTGTGATGTAGGATTTTAAGGATCACTTTATTTGATGCTTTTGCCTATCCATTACCCTGAGGATAATAGATAGACAACCAATGCTGAGTGATTTTGAATTTAGAACATAGCTCCGTCAGATCCTTGCTCTTGAACTATCCCCCATTATCAGTGATTATAGAATAGGGTACACCATACCTTCAGATGATGTAATTGATTATGAACATGGAAATAAATTTTCCATTTTCTATGGTGATAGGTACTGCCTCTACCCACTTAGTGACATAATCTGTAGCTGTGATGATGAACTTGTGTCCATTTGATGACGAAGGATGAATCTGACCCACCAAATTAAAGGCCCACTGCTGGAATGGCCAAAAAGTGATGAATGGAATGAGCTCCTTGGTTGGAGCGTGTATCATATTTTCATGTAGTTGACACTGTTTGCAAGATTTATCATATTTTGTAGCTTCCTTTTCCATGTCTGGCCAATAGTAACTAGTTCTGATAAGGTTACGGGCCAGTGTCAGGCCGCTCAAGTGAGATCCACAAATGCCTTCATGAACCTCAACTAATGTACACTTGGAGTCATTAGGCTCTAAAAACCTAAGAAGGGTACCATATAGACCTTTCCTATACAAGTCATTAGCTATGATAATATACCGTGAATCACTATGAATAAGGTGATGTTTCTCATTTTGGGTATAGGTAATTGGAAAAATCTGGTCACGAAGGTAGGAGTATATATGATGGTATCAGGATGAATCATGTCCGATGATGGAATAGATCATCTGAGATTCAAGAGAGTTATAGGAAGGGTAGGGTAACATGTCCACTAGGAATTCATGTCAGAAGTCATACTTTGGCATTTGTAGCATAGAAGCAAGAGTAACCATTTCAACAGTCGCTTTGTTGTCTACCCTTGGAATCTGTTGGAATGTGATGTGTGAAAAGTAATTTTGGAGGTCACAAACCATCCGCTTGTAGAGCACTAGTTTGTCATCTTTTTCTGATAAGTATCATTAACCTGATTGATGACCAGTTATGAATCACCGAAGATATTGAATTCATCTACTTGCCACTCGATGTCGATCTTCAGGCCATTAATCAGAGCTTCTTACTTGGTGATGTTGTTTGTATAAGGAAACAACTCATATGCTTTGGGTAAATAGTATTTTTGTGGCATGATGAACAATATCCCTACACCTGAACCCTGTTGGGTGAATGATCCTTCAAAGAACATAGTCCTGGATCGATGTGTAAGAAGCAGTATGGACTCATCTGGAAACTCAATTCTCAATGGTTGATGATCTACGAGTGGTGCCTCTACTAATTGATTTGCAATTGCCTTCCCTTTGATGGCCTTTCTTTCTACATACTTGATATCAAACTCACTGAGTATCATGACCCACTTTTCTAGTCTACCTGTGAGGGTAGCCTTACTGAGAAAATATTTTAATGGATCAATTTTAGCAATGATGCATGTAGTATGAGCAAGCATGTTGTGTCTCTGTTTTTGTGAAGAAAATACCACCTCTAGGAAAGCCTTCTCAATGATCAAATAGATTGCTTCATATGAGACCACTATCCTACTAATGTAGTAGATAGCTCTTTCCTTTTTGTTCTGATCATCTTGAGCTAACTAGACATCTAATGATGTATTTTTAGAAGATATGTAAATGATAAGCGACTTCCCAAGAATAGGAGCCATCAATATTAGCAGACTTGCAAGATATTACTTGATCTGTGTTAGCCCTTTGTCACAATCTTCATTCCATTTGTAGGTCACACCCTTGTGTAAAGTATTAGTGAAGGGTTTTGACTTGTCAGCTAGTTGTAAGATGAAGCGCTGGATAGACTGTAATTAACCTTGGAGTCCTCTCATATGACTAAAATTGCGCAGTGGCGACATTTCCATGATGGCATGGACCTTCGCAGGATCCACTTATATGCCTTTTGTAGAGATTATGTAACCAATAAGTTTTCTAGATGTCACCCCGAATGCACTTTTCCTCAGATTGAGCTGTAAACTGAACTATTCCATGTGATCTAGTATAGGACCTAGATCTACAAAGTGTGTCTTTCAGTGTATGCTCTTAGCTAGAGTTTCATCAACATAGTCTGCCATCGTCGTATGCATCATGCCATGGAAGATAGTGGTGACAACCTTCTGATATGTAGCATCGACATTATTGAGCCCTAAAGGCATGACATTCCAATAGAAAGTACCCCATGTACACGTGAAAGTAGTTTTCTCTTGATCTTCTAGCGTGATTTTTATCTAGTTGTATCCAAAGAAATTGTCCATTAGTGAATACATTCAATATCCTGCTATCATTTCTACCATCATGTCGATGTTGGGCAGTGGAATGTCATCTTTAGGACATGCTTTGTTCAAATCTCAAAAATCTATGCAATTTAGTCAGATGGATTTATTGTGCTTAGATACTAGAACAATGTTGCAAATCTACTCTGCGTAGTTAATTTCTCTGATAAATACATCCTTAAGAAGTTTTTCCAATTCAACTTTGATGAATAATGCCATGTGTGGATGCATCTTCTAAAGCTTTTGTTTGACAGGCTTGATGCTTGATGTGATGTCCAAGTAATGCATGATTAGATTAGGATCCAATCTGAGCATGTCTAAATATGTCCATGCAAATTTGATCTTTTTGCTTCAGAAGAAGGCAGTGAATTCCTTTTTTTCTTCCTCAAACAATGACTCTTCCAAATGAATGATCTGAGGTTTTTCTTCTATACCTAGGTTCACAGGCTAGGTTGGTTCAATTAGCACCGATGACCCATCCTAAAAGCGACTTGGAAGCGTATCAAGTATCCCATCCTCGAGGTCCTCAGAGAGGTTTTTACCCTTGGATAGGTCCTTTATTTTTACTTTTTTAGGCTCTGATACTGCCACAATGTGGGTTTCACCATCATAGTGCCTATTCTTTCTTCTTTTAATTTTGTGACTGAGATACTTGATATCAGCTTTAGTCATGATGACACTCTCTTCACTAGTGGAGGACGTTACATGTTCGACAACATTAAGGTAGCAGGAAAGAGCATAGTTATTCTATAATGTAAGGACTTCATTGGATGGAGAGGAAGAGTTCCACTCTATGAGCTTGGGATGGTGGAGTGGAAGAGAGGTGACAGGTTCTAGTGCATTCATGGTATAATCATAAAAAGTGTGGACTAGAAAGTTGAGACCTAAATTGATCTCATCTAGAGGCGCAGTAGAATTCCTTTGACTCCTCATGACCATAGTAGAGTACAAGTTAGCATTGATGGAATCATACTCATTTTTCCTAACACTAGACTATTCACCTATTTTGAGAGGGTTTTCATATGCATGTACAGTATCTACATCCCTATCAAAGGTTGCATCAGAAAAGGAATCAAATTCATACTTGTGCGAGTCTATACAACTTGATATAGGTACCTCATCACCACTTGTGGGACCATCTTATTCATTTTCATCTTATGGAGAAGTGATGAGTTGGATTTTTTCTTGTTCAAACTGCTCTTGGAAATGTGGTGGTATGTATAGCTCACCTTGATGACCAGGATTGATATTTTGCATCTCTCTCAATCGCTTATATTTTAGTGGAGCGAGTGAAGCAGCTTCATCAGAGTCACTGTTAGTCTTGACCTTGCTAACACGTGGTATAAAATCATCTAGCTCAGCAAACAACATGACAAGATCTGGAGGAATAGGACAAGTAAAGGAATCCTCATCGAAGCTATCCTATGAGTTTCCAATTGTAAATGTGCCTTCAGGTTCCATTTGGTGATCTGGTTCTGGCACAAATTCATTAATCCCTATGTGAAATGGGATTTTCTTGAAACCTAGACCTATAGTGTCATGTGTTCATCTACTAATAGCTTCAAGTGGTGCAAGCAATCCTTTATGGTTCACTCCTATAGGGCCATTCCCTTTATAGACAAAGCGCTTCATAATAGATAGACCCTTTCCATACTCTTTAGGTTCTATGTCATGAGGTGGAATGATTTTTTTAGGTGTATCCTCCCCTTTATAGATCTAGGCTGCAATAGTCTTATTTTCATCTTCTTCCTCTAGTGGTGTCGTGGCCTGTACAAAGATGCCACCATATTTTGTTTGGGGAGGAGTTGTAGAACATTTTTTTTCCTCAGAAGGTCTCCCATAGGAATGTGGAGATAGAGGTAGAGATGTTATTGATAACACAAGTTCAATCTAATTTCCCCCCATGCTAGTCTCCTTGAGTTTTAGAGTGTTTTCCATTTCCTTTAGCTTTCCCTTGAGGAAGTTAGTAGACTCTATGTTGGTGGGAACAAAGCTATCGGCTGATTTGGTCAGCATGTTGCAATCATAGCTTGTATTGGCAGGTACGAGCACTTCAGATCCTTAGAATAGGAATTTTATGGACTAATGATAAGTTGAAGGAACAACCTACATTTCATGGATCCATGTTCTTCCCAACAGTATGTTGTATGCTAGAGGAATGTGTTATGCCCTACATACCTATGCCTACATTTTGTTGGCAACATGTTGGGTCCCCCTTTTCACTTTTTGGTTTCTCCCTTGGTTTCTTTTGGCTTCTTTTTTTTTATCTGGCCTTTGCCTCCATGCATTCGTTGTTGTGTTCCCTTTTGTTCTTCCTTGCTTTGGGGCCCGGTCCTAGAGTGTTTTGTTTCTTTGTGCCATCTGAATTTAGGACTCCAGGATTCTTGTGTTATAGCTTCCTCTTTAGTTAGAGGGTGTGACTGTAAAGGATTCTAGGGTATAGAGTTTGTAATTTTGCCTTTTTTTGGGACTTCCGGAAGGAGGTGGTGCATTTTCACCTGAAGGGTATAAATGGGGTTTCACTTTTCATTTTACATTTACCATGAATAAATTACCCTTGGAGCAATTAAGAGTGATTAAGAGCGATTTGTACAAATTACCAGTGAGCTAAGTACGTTTTCTTCAAGTGTTTAGCAGTGAAGTTTGTTTTTGAGCTTGTGCGTGCTTCCAGTTATCCTGTATAGTCTTTGATGTGTTTGTGGTTCGTAAAGACATTCATTTACAGAGCACCTCCCATGCCCTTCCTCCCGCATTCTCTGGTTTTTTGGTAGGTCCATCCTACCCTTCTCTCATTCTCTTTTCTATTTTCTTTGTTCTTTCATTTCTGGTTTTTCTTTTGCTTCTTTTGATTTTTCTTCATCCTCACCTCCCATTGGTGGGATGGCTTTGTAGGAAGGTTTTCTGCCTTTCGTGCACTGTATTTTATATACATTTGTAGATAGTGTAGGCTTCTGTGTAAGTAGTTATAAAATGGTGTAAATTAGTGTAGATAATGTAAATATTGTAGGTTTCTATAAATATTTGTGTAGTTGTAAGTAGTCATCTGTAGGTGGTTGTAAATTTGTTTGTGTCAGTAATGCCGCTTGTATAAATTTGTTCCTTTCCCTCCTATTCTTTGGAGGTCTGCGTAAATAATGTATATAGCATGCATTGTGTATAGTTTTCTGTAAATTTTCATGTATAATTTGTATATTCCATTGTGTCCATCCCATCCTATGGTGAGCTCACTATGCCCGCTACATCATGTACCCAAATTTGAGCTCGCCAACTTGGTTCTTGTTGGACTCAAACTCGACACCTTGCCTGTTCGACTTGCAGCCTTTCTTTCTCCTCCCGTCACTTTAGAGTTGATGGAAGGATGAAATTCCCCCACGCATGAGCATTTAAAATTGTCCCAAGTGGCATTCATTCCATCTATGTTGAAACACCTATCACCATTTAGTGCCATTACTTTGTTAATTGTATGATCATGTGAAAACTCACATCAACCCAGTATGGTTTATTTCCCGGTCACCTCAATAATGAGTAGTTTTTCCAGACTCTGGGTTTGATGTAACCCCGCGGTATTCATCACATTGGATGCATAAACCAGAACTCACCAGAACCCCAAGGTGTTGATCAGATCCAAAGTAAGCTATTGTTTATTACATTTCTAGGATTTGATGCAAGCAAACATCTTTTTAAGAATAGGTAAAAATGGCGATGAAATTCACAAAACCTGGAAACTTATTTTATTTAATTACATATATTAATGATTTTTTGGTCTTGCAGGATATCAAAATTCTTTGATCAATATGAAAACCCATAGTCATCTGATCTAGGTAAAGATTTTCTAGACTAGGTCTTGCCATCTATTCCACCCCCTATTATGGAACAACTCCACACCTAGTTGGAGTCATCCCAACAATTGGAAAAAAAAATGAGCACAAGGCTTTCTCTTGGCCTCCCAATTTCTCCGGTGGGATCTGCCCTCCCTTTAGGATCACCATCACTTGCAACACTAATGAGCTAGGTGGTTAACATAGAGGACAAAATTGCAAATATCATGGACATCGGGGTCGCACTCTAGATAAGAAGAAAGAAGCTGAGGACAGATAACCCTCCATCAAGCATAGATGTAAGCCCCAGGAAATTGGACAACATTCCTATGGAGGTTATCCCTTCCATCCTTGAAGTAGAAGATGATTCAGAGGCCTCCCCTCCCCAAAAAATTTTTTATGACATATTCCAGACTGATGATCTGGTAAATTTGCACAAAGATGTCAACAGGGAAGTAGAAGAGATCGTTGTGCAATAGGAAAAAAATATCCCCGGGGAGGGAGAAAGGAAAGAAAAATAAATTGCCCCTATAGAATAGGTTTGGGAGCACAAGAAAGAACAAGAAAAATAATAGGAATTGGTAAATATACCAAGTATGGAAGAAATATCAGTTGCGGGGACCAAGATAGAGGAAAGGCAAGCACAAGACAAGTAGCTGACAATGGCTAGGGAAACCAGACCTTTGGGAACTACCATACCCCCAATCATCATGATCCAAATGCCTCTAGTTACTCTAGGTGATGAGGTACCCTAGAATCAGACATTCGACAAGTTGGTCTTCGCAGCACAATAGGCAGATCCAGGCCAGACACCTTCACCCCCTCCAGAAGATTTGTCCTCAAAGGAGAATGTCCCAATAGATAATGTCAAAAGAAATATAGCAACAAAAAGACATAGGGGAGAACCCCGGGGACATGAATACCAATGCTACATGTGTCCAGAAAGATGGGGTGCCCGACACTATAGATGAGAATGCTATAAAGGTGGGAGACACAGGGAATCCCGAGAGTGGAGAAAAGGAGTCCAAAGAGACTATAGATGCAAAAAAAGTGTGGCTAACCCCCAACAAAAACCCCAATATCCAGGACCAAGCCACAAGATCACTCCCGCCACCATAGTGGCTAGTAGAGTTGAGGAAAAGGAAGGCCTTGGAAGAAGTGAGAGTTCCCCTCTCTTTCGCTGAAATGATGGCCTAGAACCAAGAGGCTCAAAAGCCTAAGAAGGCCTGGACCCTCCATACCCTTTGGACCAGTCTGAGAGGAAGTACCATTGCACTAGTAGCGATGCCTTCCCCAGATGCAGAAGCGGTGGCAGTAAGAGCCAAAGAATATATAGTTACAGAGGTTCCTCTAGGGAGGAGAGAGAGAGACATGGAGAGTTGAACCTGTTAAAAGAGGCTAGCTGGGCAATTGAAACCTGGTATGACAAACAAGCCCATAAATTGAAGGAGGCAAAAGAAATAAACACCAATCTCTTTGGGCTTCTAACAGAGTTGATGCAACCTCTAGCCACAATTTCTCTAGAGGCTTCTACATCTAGAACACCACTTCCACAGGGTGATATTGATGCACCAAGGATGAGGAGAAGAAAGCGCAAGCTGTCAACAAATGGGTGACTAAGTAGGTGGGATCCGTAAGGTGCTTCCTGAAAGTCACACTCCCAAACCTCCATCAGGCCACTAACATCTTTGGCCTGGTGAATGGTTCCATTTCCTAGTGGAAGGGAGAGATTGAAAAATACAAAGAATGAATACATGAATTGGAAGAAATAGTGAACATCGGAGAAGACATCACCACCGATAGAGGAATTTTGGGAGAAGAACATTTCAAGTTCCTCCAGGTCCAACACTCCAGACTTGGTCTCAAAATTGAGACAAGAAAGAAACTATTAGCAACCTTAAAGGGTAAAGTCCCAGCAATACAAATGTCTTTGAATTTATATGCAGCATTAGTTACAAGGGTTTCGATAGTCAATCCCTTTAGCACCATGACATGCGCTTCGGTGGATTTTGTGGTGAGAAAATTGTTAGAAACACTGAGAAGGGGGTGGGTGAATCAGTGTTTGTCTATTTATTATATTTCAGCAACTTAAACATAAATCAAACATATATCCAATGAAGCTCAATACAAGAATGCATAACACATGATATGATTATAGGGAAAACTTTATCAGAGGAAAACCCCGGTGGGAATTAGTACCTACAAATATTGCACTAGTATAATGAACCTATTAAAGTTCCTTTGCCCTGTTAGGAGCAGTCTTTACAATCCAAGTACAATGACCCTATTAGGAGTCTTAGAACCTGTTAGGATTCTATTAAAAAACCCTTTTAAAGGTATATGGCTCACTACCTAGGCTCACTTCCCAATAAGATGAAGGCTACAACCTTCTGATAGTTGATATACACTATATGAAAAGTGAACTGCTATGATGACATTGCTGTCTGATCAGTTCCATGTATGCACTGATGCTCTTACTCTCTTAAAGAGATTTATCTCATACTAACTTCAACATACTAATCTTCTATATCTTTCTCATGCATATTATTCGACACTTGCAACATAACTTTACATTACATACTTAAATGTTCATACCCGAATAGATGTGACTCAAAACAAGACTATAGTAGGCCCTAAAAACATAATACACAATGCTTCTGAGAAAGTCAACTTAAGTATGTTTAGAACAATACTAAAGAAATTATTACAAACATATAATCAAAGGTGCTTGGCTGTTACACAATAAAATAATTCACGCTGATCAAAACACTAGTCGGCTTTCATGATTTTTCTTTTGGACTGCTGGTGTACTGATCTGTCTATAAATTCTCTGTAATATCATGCTGTACCATGCATGTCTGGACTTAGTATGTATACATCACATAGAACATATATCTGAACGTGCATACTTTGATTCAATCTCTCGCATGTGTGCTGATGTGCTGATCGCTGTATAATTCTATCTGTCCTTTTTTCCATACTTAGTCATTTTTATCTTCTAAGTTATCTTTGACAAAAACTTAGTATGACTTTGTTGCCATGATGACAACACAAAATAGGTCATGCATCCTTAGGAAGTCAACTTTCCAACAATCTCACCCTTTTTCATTTATGGCAACAAAGGAATGTGGCCAAGTTTCTCAAAATGACTTAATCACAAAAAACTGTCTATCATAGTATCTTTTAACATATATATATATATATATATATATATATATATATTTCTCCCCATATATACACATTCTCTATTACTCCCCCTTTGAAATTAATGACAAAGGTGTACCAAACTATAAGTCTCTAGATACTTACTCCATGTAGACATCTGGATACACAATCTGAAGATATTGGATCTCTTTTTGCCAGAATATCTTCATTGCATCAACTATCTGAAGATGCGTGCATAAGGCATATGTCAGCTTCTCCATCTTTATCAAATCTGTGTAAGGACCTTGATCATATGTCACAATGGTGGCATCAATCTATTTGATGTTCTCATTCAGAACTGCTAGAGAGGGCACAAGTGCATTCCTCAATTGAGTTTGTCTGACTCTTATCTTACCGATCTCTAACTTAGCCTTTTCAATATTTTCCAACTGACCTTGATAGACATTGTTACAGATGTTCATGTCCTGGGTAGATGTCTCAACTGATTTTCTGATAGTGTCCACCATGATCTCTACCTCTTCTATCTTTTTGATATGTTCAGAGGTGAACTTCACTCTGTCCATGTAGTTTTCTATAACTTTCTTATCTTTGGCTGCCAACTCTTTCAATATAGATTGCCCAATCTTTAAAGATTTTAAGTCTAAAGTAAATTTCTTTACCAATTCATGCAATCTCTCCTTTTTATATTTATCTTCTGCAATTCTAGTAGTAGACTCTACTAGGTCTGTAAAGTGAGCTTTGAAGCTTGTTAGAATGTTGTCAACATCTTGAACTGATTGAATTTTTGCTACTTTCTTGTCTGCATGCACTAAATCATTCAGAATGTTAACTGATTCCAAGAAGAGAGGGTTCCTCATAACCTATTTTTCTTTGGCCTTTTCCATAGCTAGCATGCTGATCTTTATTGAGTCCTCTTCTCTCCATGCATATGGACTTGCTAAATCAAGAGTTAATCTTGACAACAATGAAGTAGATGGTAAAGTGGATGGAGTGAATATGGTATTTTGACTGGTATCCATGCATTCACTCTTTACTATTTTCTCCTTGATTGGTGTCTCATTATCTTGAGTATCTTTTTCTTCATTCAAGTCTATTGGATCATTGGAGGGAACTTCATCTTGTTTTTCAGATGTATCATCAGTGCACATCTCACCAGTGCTTACAAATGCTTTATCAACATTGTCCATGTCTTTGTTAGATGTTGTCATGGATATCTTGATATTATCAATCTTTATAGTATCTTCTGAGTCTTTTACTGTATCAGAAGTTATTGAAACTGAGGGCGCTGAAACTTGTTGACCTGTCATAGGTGCATTTTGAATCACTGGTTCTATAACCTATTTGGGAGGAGTTGGAGTTACATTTTTTGTAGGCGCCATTGATGGATACATGTGTCTATCCATAAACACTTGTGCAAATGCCTTTTCAGTTTATTTTCCTCTCTGCTCATACTCTTTGTTCATAATCTGTAGAGTCCTTGTCTTGGTTCTGAGATGAGGTTTCACAAGATCTAATAGAATTTCCTTCTCATCATGTGAGCATACAAGGAGAATATTATCCAATGTTTATTTTCTTATCCTCATGTCTTCCTTAATTGCATGTCTCTTCATTATTTCTAGTAAGTTCCATAACTTGTCAGGTATCACTGTCTTAAGCTCAAGAACTGATTTCTTAAACTTAATCATATGAGAGATGATCATAGATTGTATCTTAGTTTTATCAATCTCTTGATACTTGTCATAGACCTTAGCAAGTGTGTCTAGTCTACCTTCATTAACAATCATGTTCTTTAAGAAATTTGGACTAGGTCTAAATCATACCTCAGGAGGAGCTTGAGTGTTCCTTGTTGTGCTCCATGTGTTCCTTGAGGATGGATGATTTGTGGGTGCTTCCTTCCTTCCTCTAGACTTATTTCTTGGTATAGAAGGTGGAGATGAGTCTAGGTCAATGGTGGTAGAGGGTGCAGAGGTGCTCTCTACTTTCTTCTTCTTTTGGATGTCATCAGTCTTCTCAAGTTCTTTGGCTATCTTGGCTTCTCTGGCTTAATCAAGATCTTCTTGAGTGACTCCATGAACTTTTAGAATGCTAGATGTAATCTTTGACGCTTTTATTTTGTTATTAGCACCATATAATACATAATCAACTACATTAGTCTTCTCTCTCTAAGTGCCCCATCTGGGCTCATTGGGATCTTTGGGCGCATACAAAAGGACCTATAGATATCCTTCTAGTACATGTTCCTCCACTTCATACCCAAGTGGAAGAATCCATTTAGTTTTGGGCTCAACTGCCTCCATGCAAGTGCAGTCAGTTTCTACCATGAAGCATATTTCTTTATACTTTTCAACAATCTTCTCAGGTATCTTGAACCTCTTCTGCATCTTGATCTTGAAAGATTTCATGTCCATGTCCATAGCATCCTTTGCACTACTCTTTAATGTAGCTTTTAGTGAAATTTGAGACATAGTGGGTTTGCTTCTGTCTAGGTAAAGATTTGCAACCTTACCAACAATATGGAAGTATAGATAGATGACCATAGACCCAAACCTAAATGTCTTGTTCTTGTCATGCTTGATAACTCAAATGTTGTCCATCAATTGACCACACAATATCTCTCATAGATTGAACTGAGTGTTATCCTTCACTATCCTTATAGCTGCTAGAACTGTGGCTGCTGACACGTTGTTTAATCTGCTTGCATGCTGGAACTTGTAACCAAGGATCATAGTTAGAAGTTTTATGGAATCTTCCTTGATAGGATCAACTATCATACCATGCCTATCACTTCTGGATAGGCATGCTTGCTCAACCTATTTCTTGACATCCTTGCCAGTAGGAAGAACTAGTCCAGTATTAGGTAGTCTAGTCATGTTGTGGATTACACTAATACATTTGGGGTCAATTTGCAATGACTATGTGTCACAATTGGGACAGTCATGTGTCTCAATTGTGACAGGAATAGACGTCACTATTTTTTAGTCACGAAATACGACGTCTTTCCTTTTCCGTCGCAATTACGACTTCAATCTGTCCCTATGTAGCCCTATCAACCCCGACATTTGGGGCGTCACCAATACAGGAAATCTGTCATAATTCTATGTGTATACATCACAATTGTGACGGACACCCAAGCAACTACGACAATTTTTGGGCATCGCCAATGCAGCGACCCCGTCGTAATTCTGGAGGTAAAGTTTGTAATTGTGATGAACACCCATGTAACTACGACGATTTTTGGGCATCACCAATACAGCGACCCCATCATAATTCTTGGGGTAAACATTGCAATTGCGACAAATTCAAGATAGAATTTAAAAAAAAATGGCATGCAAAAACATTAATTTTGTGTTGAAAGATCGTCGTGACTACACAACATGCTTGTAAGTTATATCTACTGGAGAACCGAACAAAGTCTTGACAAGATTGTCTTTACCCATTTCATATCTTTCTTTAGGAAGATATCAGACATTATTTATACTTCCAAAATTAATATATATGTCCATTATCTGACCATCTCCTAAGAATGAG